>PITA01000027.1:225674-346128 GCA_004023965.1 Spilogale gracilis
GGGGGGGGGGGGGGCTCGTCTCCTTCCAGAGCCTTGGCTGCCTTGCCCAGCTTCGGGCTGCAGGGCAGGCCGAGGACAGGCTGCTGCCCATCTTGGTCGGAACAGGGTCAGGCGCCAATGAGGAGCCCAGCAGCTGCTTCATGTCCACACCCCACCCCTTCCGCTGGTGTTAGGGGGGAATCGCTGCATGGTACACACTGGTGTATTTTGTCATCCTAAAACTGAAGATGAGGTTAAACATTTTAAAAAGCAGCATTCTCTCATTCTGTAATCGGGGAATGGAAAAGATGTCCATCTTTGTTATCCCCTCCACAGCAGCAATTAACAGTTTGCTGAGTGCTGAGAGGCTGCAGGCCAGAGCTAGGAATTCCAATCGGCATCTTTCTAGCTTGGTTCCTCCTTCAGGAACTCGGGCTTGTGTCTCGTTAGGAAGTGTGGGCACAAGCCAACCTGCATGTCCAAGGGTTCGGTTCTCCCTGATCCCAGCCGGGCAGTAGTCACACACTGATGTATCGATTTATTCATCCATTTAAGTGATTTGATTAAATGCTCTTTGCCAGACACTTTCTTAGGCAACTGAAGATCCACTGAGACTGGTGATGAGCTTACATTCTGGGGAGTGTCAACCAAGACAGATAATAGACAAGGAAATGTACAAATTAGGGTAATTCCCACGTGTGATGAAGCAGCGCTGGAGGTAGCTCAGAGCCTTTCGAACGATCATTAACCTGTGCTGTGGCTGGAGAAGGCAAAGAATTAGAAATTGATTTGCAATCTAGGCTTCCAGTTCCTTTATTGTTCCTCTTCTAAAATGGTTACCTGACGAAGGACTATGTGTTGTCCTCTTTTCCATTTCCATTTTGCAGGGATAGGACATTGCGCAGGCCTACAGCACAGGGACCCCATTAATAGCAGGGTTGTTACCGCACGGATCTGTCCAGGTCAGATTTTATTGTTTTTGGCTTGAGGCTGCTGCAAAATTTACAGAGCAAGGAGAGGTACAACGTGGTCTACTGAGCAAGTTACTGAGTTAGAGTGAATGTCTATGTTTGAAGATACTTAGCATTTAAAATCAATTTCATAAAGTCACCGTTAGACTAATATATCACAGTGGTAATTCAGCAATGACATCTAAAGGTTTTAACTGTGATTTTTTGGAGCAGCCAAAACATAGGATTGAGGTGATTTTGTTTCTAGGCTATGGGGGTGATAGAACTCTCTGAGACCTATGGAACACTGGGAACCCGAAAATGCACACATCTGCATTCACATAAAATTTCAGGGTCCATGAACTCTTCAAGTCCATCCATGGATCTCCCAGGGGATCCATGGACCCTCATTTCCTGCTCTAAAATTTATATTCATGGAAAGATGTCCAAGATGTTTTAAGTGAAAAAAAAATAAATTGCAGGCAGGATATATAGCATGATTCCATTTTTCTTTTTAATGATATGTATAAATGAACATTTGATACCTGCAGGGAATGGGATCAAGTGAAATGTTTACTTTTACCTTTTTTTACATACCTTATTTTGAATTATTTTATATAGCAAACATACTACTTTGGTAATAATCTTCTTTAAAATTATGCCTTCAAAAAATAGAAATCATGACCTTGAGTCAGACAGTGCAGTTATCCTTTCTGGGAAATTGATCTTGACTGAAACCAATGCTTCCAGAAGGCTCTAGTGTGGACCAGAATATAAGGAGCTGAATACAAGCTTATGCAAAAGGTCTATCTCAGGGTGCTCTCATGTAGGGATGTTGGACTTAGAGATTCAATTGGGTAGCAATGGAATGATTTAGAAATGTTTTTTTTAAAGATTTTATTTATTTATTTGAGGTAGAGAGAGAGAGAGAGAGGGAGAGAGAGAGAGAGAAAGCACAAGCAGGGGGAACGGCAGGCAGAGGGAGAGAGAGAAGCAGGCTTCCCACTGAGGAGGGAGGCCAATGTGGGGCTCAATCCCAGAACCATGGGATTATGACCTAAGCTGAGGGCAGATGCTTACTCTACTGAGCTACCCAGGTACCCTAGAAATGTATTTCTGAAAGAATCTCTCTTTAGTGAGGAAAGAGCGAATTAGTCTGGAATGGTCTCCTCAGATCATTTTAGGTGATGTTGGAGAGGTCTACCACATAAAACATTAGGATCAAAGATTTCTGTTCTTAGAAATCGGTGCCAGTGTTCTTCTGAGTCCTCATCAGAAAGGAGCAGAGCTGAAATAAGCAAGGAGAATGATAAACTCAACACCCACAGTTCCTATCTGGGCACAGATCAGAGGGAAGGCTTACATTTGGGGGTCATGCCCCCAGGGATCCCAATAGGGAGGAATAGAAATTCGGTCTACCATGTTTTATATCATGACTCCCTCCCATCTGTACTCCCTGCTAAGGTGGTGAGTAGAACACATAAAAGTACTAAGTTAGGCACTTTGCATTCAGGAATCATCTACCGCTCTAAGAGTAGATTTTTGTAAAATCATAGAGCTTAGCACATCACACAGTATAGGGGGCTCAGCTGTGCAGGGAAGAAAGAGACCAAGCCCTCCTCTGAATTAAGTCCTGGCCTATCTTTGCTGATTTCCTCCCTCCAAGACACCAGAAGCTGTTGAGAAAAGCCTTGGGCCAGCTTCTGCTCCATTTCCCCTGGCCTTGGGGAATGGAGGCCTGTTAATTTACCGGAGTCACTCCATCTGCTGTGCCCTTGGCCAGTCCTCTCGAGCTTGTGCTGGGTGGGGTTAATCATCATACTTCAAAATGGCTCTTCCAGGGGACATGGGAGAATGCAGGGATGAAGTTAGCTATTATTAACATGATTTTAGTGATGTAGGCAGAGCTACTACAAGACAGAGACTGGCCCTGCAAAGACCTACATGGCTTCTATGGGTGAAGGGATACTTGTGTCCCACCTCCAGGGAGTAAAAACATGTACAAGGTTGGGATCATTCTGACTCCCATCTTGAGATCAAGACCATGAGAGGGCTCCAGGACCGCCCTGGACACTAACGACACTAACAGCCCACGTGACTTCATTATTAGGCACTGTGATCACCATCATCTTATAATCACAGAGCGCTTTCTGGCCATGCAACACACCACATGCATTAGTTATCTATTTTGGTCTTTACTATGTAACGGTGAGGCCCAGAGGAGTGGCCCCACTTGACAGATGAGAAAAGTGAGGTTTGTAACAGATGAGGAATTCTTCCCAGGTCTACTCATCTCAGTAGCAGAAGAGAAGGTGCTTGAAGTCAGGTCTTCTGACCCCAAGTGCAATATTCTTTTCCCTCTGTTAGCCGAGATTAGGCAAGTAACCACAAAACATAGTCCAGCCTTGAACCAGTGAGCATCTTGGGGCATGGCCTGTGCTTGTCTTGGACCCAGCAAAGGATGCAATCCTTTACCCCCCAAAACGAGAATGATAATAACTGGCTTCCACATTCTTAGGCTCTCACTCTATGTCAGACACTTCGTAAATATTATCTCCTGATTCTCACAATGGCCCTACACGGAAGGTACCATTATTCAGGTTATGTATGAAGAAACTGAGCCTCGGGGGCATCCAATGTCTGGTCACAGAGGGAAAGTGGTCATGCCAAGACTTCATCATCCAGGCTGGGGCCCCGGGGAGGTCCAGATCTCAGCCACCATGCCTGCCGCCTTCTCCCAGCGGGCTTGTTCCTTGATGCATTTATCGCACCCCATCCCAGGTCCTGACACCAGAACCTTTGCTTGGTAGCAGGTTAGTTGATTGAATCAAGCCAAATACTTCCATCTCGTCTGTTAACACCCCTTCAGCAATGGCGCATTAGGAGCCTAAGAGCCCTTAAACCAGCAACACAAAATCCCCTCGTTCTGCAAAATTGCTCTTTCAGATGGCGGTCGAACTCCATGAGGACGCAGAGACAGATTCCTCAAACAGAGTCTCACTCGGCAGCATAATTAATAAATGTCCTGAGGAGGGTCAGGGGGAAAGATTTGCTGCTGTTTTGCTGGGCATCTGGGGAGTGAAACATAAGCAATTCAAATACATTTTTTATTTCCACTTATTGCCTTTGTCAAGAACCTCCATATTGCATAGGCCAGATGGATTAGGGTGGATTGTTTTTTTAAAAAAAACAGTTCCGTGTTTATGTGAAATAAGTTTCTCCCTCCCACCTCTGTTGTCTAAAAGGAAAAACTACATACAAAGAAGGACAAAAGGCAACAACCTAAGCCTCAGTTGTTGACAAATGCTGCAAGAAATGTGGAAGAACACTTTCTTTTTATCCAATTAATGCTTTTTCTCATATTTCAACAATTCTTTTCCCCTAAAGCAACTCAGTGCAAAGAGAATACAATCTGGTGGAGAGAAATAAACTTGCAACGGATTGCCCCTTCAAAAATGTGCTGATACTGAAGGCAGGATTTAAGATTTGGGAGGTTCGTGCCAGAAAGGGAAAGCGAGCCGGGTTGCCTGTGACCTGCAAGTCTCAGGCCGTCAAGTCCCCGAGTTCAGCTTCGGGTTTTGGTGTTCCCCTCGGAGACTCCGATTGATAGCTGGTGTCTCTGCGGATACAACTTGAACTAATTCCCAGGATAATGACCTGGCCTCCCATGATTTACTAACCTCACCGCTATGCAGCCGCCGACCAGGGCCCGTTAATCCTTTAATGGTCCCTGCAGTGTGTCCGGGGCTGCTCTGAAAATTCCACAGCCCTCCCCGAACACTGAGCGGCATTGAATGCCCTCTCCTCTCCCCTCCCCCTCTCTCCACCCTCACCCCTTATCTTATCAGGTGGCTAATTCCCACAAATTATTGTGTGATTCAGGAGGGAAAAAACGAAATTGCTCTCAAATCATAAATTTGTCACTTTCCGGACAGCCGCTAAGTCAAGAAAGTCTTGACCAAGTGGGGCTTAGTCACTGTTCTGAACAATTAAGACCTGTAAGTGCATTTGGCTCTCTCTCAAGTGATGTTTATTGATGGACAGGAAGAAAACAGTTTATAGAGAGATTTAACATGCTATCCACTCTTAAGTGGAGTGTAATCCTTCAGGGGGGTCATGTGAGTCACAACGCACTGTCCCAGGCAAAATGTCTCAGTGGCCCATAGAACCCTGCAGTCATCCTCAGGCTCAGTATTTGCCTTAAAATGAAGAACACCCAGGCTCCCTAAATCCAGTCCTACTCAGAGCTGAGAGTAATCACAAGGGCTGTAGGAGGTATAGATCCATGGGATCGCATGAGCACTGAGCCTCAGAGAAGATATGGAGGCACTTTTCTTTTAAATTATATATGGGGAATCTCTCCCCTTCTCACTGCCTCCACCACTGCCCGCCTGCCCAAGCCGCCATCATGCCTCAGTTGGATTACTGCAAGAGCCATCCCACCGGTCTTTATCCTCACCCACTTCAGCTTACTCCCACACATCAGCCTGAAGGATCCTTCTATTTATTTCTTTATTGGGGTAATACTCATATAGCATAAAATTAAATATTTTAAGTATATAATCCAGGGACTTTTAGTCCATTCCCAAGGTTGTGTAACCACCACCCCTGTCTAGATCCAAAATATTTTCATCATCCCAAAGAAAGCCAGTACCCCTTAAGTCATCACTGCCCACTCTCCACCTTCCCTCACCCCTGGGAACCATGAGTCTACTTTCTGTCTTTATGGATTTACCCATAGAGACTCATACAATGGACTCATACAATATGAGACCATTTTTGTCTGGCTTCTCTCACTTACTGGTAATGTTGTCTTGTCTCACTCATGTTATAGCATATATTCATACTTCATTTTTTATGGCTAAAATATTCCATTATGTGGATATACCACATTCAGTTTATCCAGTTATCAGTAGATGGACTTTTGGTTGTTTCCACCTTTTGACTATTGTGAACAGTGCTGCTTGAACATTCTCATACAAGTTTTTGTTTGAATATCTGTTTTCAGTACATGATGTACATACCTAGGATTGGAATTGCTGGGTCATGATCCTTTTTGTCTTTAAGTCAGATCAAGATACTCTTCTACTCAAAAGCTTCCAGTGGTTTCCCACCCCAGAATGAAAACAAAAGTCTTTACAATTCCCTGCAAGATAGATCCTACATCCTCTCTGAACTCACCAATTTCTTGCCTACTGACCCCACACAGCCTCCTGCTGTCCTCCTACATGGCGATGCCCCACCTTGGACTCCTGCACTTCACTGCTGTACCTGGAGTCTTCACTCTTCCCTCCTCTCTGACTTCCTCTGGGTCTCTAACCATATAATGATCCGAGCTCCAATTCCCTGTATCCCGGTTTATTGTTCTTCATGGTCTAATAAATATTCAATTGATTTTGTTGTTACTATTTTTGTCTGTTTCCCCCAATGAATGGAAGCTCCACAGGAGCAGAATTTTTGCTTTATCCATTGACATTCCAGGACCTAGAACAGAACTTGCACTGGCTAATAACAACTAACACTTATGTGAGTGCCTGAGCTGCTGGAGGGGTGCTTTTATATGAAGATATCATCTCTGTTGTCTCCAATTCCAGCAAGAGACATTAGTTCAATCTGTATGCATAGATCAGGTTAAAAAAAAAGTTCAACACAAAGTGAATTAGGCATCACACCCAAACAGAAGTATTCTATACGTATTCATTCAAATAATCTTGATGAGCGGCTATGGGTTAGCTTAATTCACAGGCTTTTTGTGAAGAAGTTAAGTGAGTTACCTAAGGGTCACAACTAGCAAGTAACTGAGCAAGGAAATTAAACACTTCAGAGTGCTTGCCCTGAAGCACGTACTATATGATCTTACTATTTGAATGTACCGAATGAATGGACACACAAAAATAGAAGCCTCAGAGATCCAGATTTTCATTTCAAAAATCAAGATGGAGGGGCGCCTAGTTGCTCAGTCGTTTAACATCTGCCTTTAGTTCAGGTCATGATCTCGGAGTTCTAGGTTCAAGCCCCGCATCGGGCTCCCTGCCCGGTGGGAAGCCTGCTTCTCCCTCGCTCACTCCCCTGCTTGTGTTTCCTCCTGGCTGTGTTTCTCTCTACCAAAAAAATAAATAAAATATTTTTTAAAAACTCAAGATGATTTAAAACACTTGCTGTGGTCTGGGTTATTATAATATATTTTCTTCCACAGCTAAGAAAGAATTTTGAGTCATGGTAGGACAGTCACTAAAGTAACAGAATTGACTTTTGGAGGTATGGATACCTGTGGGGGGTTTGAACAGCAATCCACACCCAAGAGAGTGATAACTAATACGACTTTATTTTCCTAGAATGGAACTTAATTCCTATGTCAAAGTCCCATGTCACTGGGGTCTAATATTGGTTAATGTTAAAAAGGCTAATGCAGGTTTCAAAAGACTCACTGCCAAACCTGGAACATTGTCTTTTTGCTGTTCCAGCAATCCTTGCACATACATATTCACTGAGACACTTCCCCTGTCTGCCCATCCCCTTCGGGCCTGGAGGGCACTAGACATTCAGCTGGGCCATCTACGACACCTTACCACTCAGTCTACCTAAGACACATCACTGAACCACCTCCCTCTAGAGTCTTGTCATCTCCTTACCCAAGCCCCTCCTCCTGCCTAAAGGAATGTTTTACTGGTCTTCAGAAGAAATCCTTCTTTCTTTTAAATTTGGTGATTTCTTTTCAGAGTCATTCCCTCCATGATTTCTTTCACTCCATGGCAAATACAAATACAAAAGTATATAAAAACTCAAAGAAGTTACCAGCTGCCACCTCTTCCCCTCATATCTATTCCCTGAGGAAAGAAACCCAGGGACTAACTGCTAGAGTAGGGAGAGGGAGAGCAGAATGCTAGGAGAAAAATAAGGAGGATAGTATTTCCAAAGCAGTATCCCCAGCCAACATATTATTGAGCCCACTCTATGGACCAGTCACTTCTCTGGGTACTAGGGATATGGAGATGAACAAAATCTATATAGAGTATGTATTAGCTTTCTATTGTTATAACAAATTTCCACAAGATTAGTGGTTAAAAACCACAAAAATGTATTATATTACAATTCTGAAGATCACCAGTCCAAAGTGGTTCTCATTAGGCTGAAATCAAGGTATATCATCAGAGCTGCATTACCCTGGGAGCTCCAGGGGAAAATCCGGGAGCCATTATTCTACCTGTAAGTAGAGTCTGGAGTTGCTGTAGTAGGTGCAATTATAGAACAATTGTGGGGCTGTAGGACAGGTCTCAGGGAGGGCAGATTGGGAGTTTAGGAAATGCTTCTCTATTTAGGTTGGGACCTGGAGGATGAATAGGAGAGATTTGGGAGAAATGGGAAAAGAAGTCACAGAAGGAGGGATCCAGACAAAGTTTAGAGCAAAGGCTCAAAGATGGTAGAAAATGAAGTCAAACTTTGGAGCTATGAGTTGCTCAGCAAGGCTGCAAGGTAGGGGTCAAGGGTTCAAAGGCCTGGTAACGCCCTAGGATGTCTAGGCTTTATCCTCAGGGCAAAGGGCAGTGAGATGAGATGAGTCGCATTTTAGAGAAGTCCTTCATAGCTGCTGTGCTGGTATAGATGGGAATGGGCAGGACTGGTGGTGGAGAGAACAGTTAGGAGGTTGTTACAATAATCCAGAGACAGATGATGGGAGTGGGGACCTGTAGACAAGTGGAGACAGTGCAGAGAGATTTAGATTTAGGACTGTCAGGGCTTGGTGATTGATTGGATTTTGGGTGAAGGCATAAGAAAGGAGGAGGAGACCAGGATGACTCCCAGGTCTCTGGCTGGAGCCACTGAAGCCAAGAAGGAGGAGGCTTGGGGCAGAAGACGATGGGTTCCATTTTGAACATGCTGACTTTGTACTTGAGGGAGATCCAAGTGGAGATGCCTGTGAAGCAGTTGGCTACAGCTATGTCACTGGGTTTGTGTGAAGAGTAAATGAAATGTCCACGGAATGCATTCAGCCCAATGGCTGGTACAAAGTACGTGCTTAGTAAATGTGAGGTATTAGTGTTATGACCTTTGTATTCAGTTCTGGGCTGTGCTTCAGTAAACCATGCCCCGAGAGCCACTGGGGGCAGGGGATGGGGACAGAAGGAAAGCAAACAAATGAGGGGAGATGATTCTGCAATTGTGCCCATGTCCATGTTCTCACTCTGAGTCTCAACGATTAAGAGAGAAAGGTAGACAGTCCACCCGCTGAAGTTGGGGCATCAGTTAGCATTAACCAAACACAGAGAAAACAAAACCACCCTGAGTGCACAATGGTACCTGGAGGAGTCAGGAGGGAAACTCGGGCTGATCGCTGAGATGAACTCCAGGCTGGTTGGTTTTTAATGGGAAGCAGGGGTGGAGGGGGAGGGGGTGGGGAGACACGTGTTTCCCAGCAGCATCAGCAACTGCAGCAATGAGTTGATTCTTCTCTTAGCTCTGATTTCCATCCAGTACTGCCATCAAAGAGAGCTCTGTCTGCACATCTGGGCACACAGGCATCTGTAAGAAGACTGAGGCAATTTCTCCTGGTAGTTGAATATTCATACTTGCCCCTCAGAGAGAGCAATTAATTAGTACCTGCCCCTCAGAGAAAGGAATTAATTTTTCTGGGCACAAACTGTATGATTTATGAGGCACCGGAGACAATTTATTTCCTTTAAGTATTATCATTATGAACGTAGCAAATTCGTAAGAGAAAAATGGAATTCAAGGAACATTAACTTCTAAATAGTTACAGCATTTCAAATTCCTGGCCTGTCTTCATTGTCACTAGGATAACTTTGGAAGTTGTGAGCACGAGGTCAGACAATGCAATGAGAAATATCCAGAATCCAGTTGGTTGTTGTTTTCATGGATTTTATGTGTTGTTGGACTCCAAGACTGGAAAAATATTCAAAGAATGAAGGATTCTACCAAGTTTAAAAGTCTTTAAAACTAGAGCAGAGACATTTAAATATCTCAAGAATCAAAGAAATGCAAAATCCAGTCAAGTGATGAAGTAGTTGGCTGGGAGGTGTGCAGACTTCTGTGAGTAGAGAGAACAGTTGGGAATTGTGACTTGCATCAGGGGAGACTAAAATACAGGACCACAGATAAAGCTCAGCGAGTTCCATCAGTCTGGTGGACAGTTTTGTAGTCAGCACCCAGAGCCCATCAACTCTAACAAAGGTAACCCCAAAAATGTTTGGGATAATGAAATAGTTTCTTCAGGGGGTAAAACTCCTTACTTCTGAAACACAAATAACTTTTTATACAGAAGCACAGAGATAGCAAAGAAATCAAACAAACAAAAATACTAACATTTTCGTGTTAAGACATCAGTACATGTTTGGGAATTTAAGTGTAAAATTGAAGAGAACTTGGTCTATTAAAGTTGACAGGTAGGTTTTGCAATTTTTTTTTAAAGGTACATTGTGACTAGATCTTTCCAGGGGATCTAATCCCCTTGAAATGGAGATTGTACCAACAGACATCTTTGTCTGCTTTCATTTTTTCAAGAAGAATTGCTTGGGTCCTTCTACACTAAGGATGGTTGGGGCTTTGCATTTAATTTTTTTAATGTTTTATTATGGAAATTTTCAACATGCACAAAGGTAGAGAGAAAAGGATACTAAACCACCTGTACTCAACACCCAACCTCAACAATTTTTAACATTTTTATTTTTGTTTTATTTACTGACTCTATTGCAAACGTACTTTTCCCTTCCTCCTTCTAAAGGATGATGAGGCAGACTCAAGTATTTTTTTTAACTGTGGTAAAATCAATGAGATGTACAGATTTTTAAGTGAAAAATTTGATGATTTTTGATAAATGTATACAACTAAATAATCAAAAGACTGATCAAGAACCAGAACATTTCCATCACTCTAGAAAATTATCTTATACCCTCTACCAGCTAATCTCTTCTCTCCATAGATGACCACTGTTCTGGTTTCTATCACCATTGAGTTATTTTGCCTTTTCCTGAACTTAATATAAAAGGAATCATTCAGAGGTGACTCAGTCATTAAGCGCCTGTCTTCAGCTCAGGTCATGATCCTGGGATCCTGGGATTGAGCCCCACATACAGCTCCCAGCTCGGTGGGAAGCCTACTTCTCCCTCTCCCACTCCCCCTGCTTCTGTTCCCTCTCTCGCTGTGTCTCTGTCAAATAAATAAATAAACAAATAAATAAATAAATAAATATCTTTAAAGAAATGAATTTTCCACAATTTATTTATTTTCCTGTTGATGGACATTTGAGTTCTTTCTGATTTTTAACTCTTGTGATTATGGGTGATATAAACATTCTGGTATAATTCTTATTGGTGATGTATGTTTAATTTCTTTTGAGTAGATATTAAGGGGTAGAATTGTTGGGTCAGAGGATAGGTGTATATTTGACTTTATGAGGAACTACCAAAAAGTTTTCCAAAATGACTTTACCATTTTAAACTCTAACTAGCAGTGTATGAGAATTCCAGATGTTCCAGATCTCTGTCAGTATTTGACATTGTTAGTTTTTTTCACTGTTCTAGCAAATGTGAAATAGCATTTCAATTGTTTGAGATTAATTTTCAAGTGCAAGTATGTGAGTGTGTGTGTGAGTGTGTGAAGTGTGTGTGTGTGTGAGTGTGTGTGTGAATGAGTGTGTGTGTGAGTGTGTGTGTGTGTGTGTGTGTGTGTGTGTGAAGAAAGTCTTCCTACCAAATTTTTAAGAATGACCAAGGAAAATGATAGACTCTTTAGTAAGGCCTTTGGATTTATGAAGATAATTATTTTTCCCATTAAATAGGAAACTATTGATAGTTTCTACAATTTACATCTTCCATTCCTAGAGCAAATTTCATATTACCATAATGGACAATTCTTTTAATATGTGATGTTTATTCTCACTGACATAATTTGATATACAGCTTTTGCATCTTTCCCCATGTAAATTAGTAGGAATTATTTGGTGATGGGGGAGCAGGGTCAAGGTGGAGCTGTGTCCTCAGATTTACGGATCAAAACCAAATTCAATTCATATAATAGCCTCAGTGAATAGGTCCATCCCTGATATTTTGGAAAAATTTGTGTAATCAAAAGGATTATTTATGGTGCGGTAGAAAGAACAGTGACTTGGGATGTAAACAGAACGGCTCCAAATACCAGCGGGCCGCTCACCAGCCTTAAGACCCTGCAAGTTTCTCCATCTCTCTATGCTTCCGCATCTTCCTCATCCCAGAGCAAAGGGATGGATAGAGGACAGACGCCCTGAATCCTGATGGCAAGACGGACAATTTGAGGTAAGATTTTCTGTGAAATGTGACAAGCAACCGTGGGTATACATCAGGCACAGTATCTCCTGACACCCAAAACCAGAGGACATTCATCTTTGAACAAGGTTAAGTTTCCCACAACCAAGTGTCTTAAAACAACAGAATTCATCTCACAGTTCAGGAGCCCAGAAGTCTGAAATGAAGTTGCCAGAAGGACTTGGTCCTTCTTGGCCTCAGAGGGAGAACCTGATCATGCCTCTCTACTAGCTTCTCACGAATGCCAGCAGTGCTTGATGTCCTTTGGTTTGTCATCACTCACTCCAACCTCTGTTCTGTCTTCATGTGACGTTCTGTGTCTCTGTCTCTATCTTTTCTTTTTTTTTTTTTCCTTCTCTTCTGATAAGGACAGGAGTCCTATTGGATTAAGGACCCACCCTATTCAGTATAACCTCATCTTAACAAATTTTACATCCCTTATGAAGCTATTTTCAAATAAAGTCACATTCTGAGGTTCCAGGGAGGACATGACTTTTGGGGGCCACTATCCAAGCCAACACACACCCCTATATTGACACATCTTTGGAAGCGCCATTTCAGGTTGTAAAACATAGGCCTCCCACTCGGAAGACCTAGATGCCAGTCACTGTCCTGCCTGAAGCTGAATGACCTGGGAAATTCCACTTCACCTTTCTGCGCCTCCTCTGAAAAATGAAGTCAGCCTCTAAAGTCTCTTTTGATGTCGCCATTCACAAGATTGAGAGACCCAGTGAGGTCACATGCGTGCAGGGAAAATGTGGGAAAGAACCAGCAGGAAACCATGCCCGAGGCGCGGAGCGGGTAGAAGAGACACAAACAGGCAGCACTGTTGGGGAGCACCCCAGCATCGCCGTAAATCTTGGTGGGTGGGGGGCAGGTACGGTCCTATTGCAGGGCGCCCAGGCTGTGGGTACCCAGAGAGCAGCTCTAAAGATTTTACCTGCTCATTCTCGCCATTCAAAGCCTCTGGGGTGGCTTTCAGCTGGAGCTTTTATCCAGGCTGTTCTTCTGAGCTGGTTCCTCATTAAACAATAGAGTTTATTACCACAAAAATTAAAGACCTTGGTACACATTTTGGGAAATGTGGATTGATAACCCCTCCCAGGAATCAAGAGAACAGACTCCATTTACTAAAAGTTACCAGACATTGTGATAAGGATCCTCCGCGGCCTCTTTCATTAGACCCTCAAAAAACTCTTTGAACCTGTGTGCCAGTGCATCAATGTAATGCAGCTCAGCTCCAGACTCACCCTTCAGTACCTGTGTCGGATGACTGACCAGACGCTGAACATATCTTCTTCACCTCGACCACTATGTGAAGCTTCGTCAGTAGAGGGCAATGGAGGAACGTGAGAGGAGGTAGAAAGCGTCTCTTCTTGCTCGTCCTGTGCGTCTTGGCTTCTGCTTGCTGTTGCCTCTCCATGCATTACCCCCTCCCCATGTGGGGGGTCATGCAGGGGTGCTCTGCTCTACAGGGTACCCAGTCCCTCAGCAGCCTCACAGCCCTGCCCAGAGCCCAGCGACCACCTCTCCGTGTCTTTCCTGTGGCAAACACTTCAGGCCTCCCCTCAGGCTCCCCGGCTCCCCAGGCACCTGCCCACCAGCCTGGGCTTGCCTGCGCCCTAGAGGATGGCTTCTCATGGCCCTCCCAACACCAACACCACAAACCCTAGGCCAAGGTTCACCTGCCAGGAAGCAGACTCCCGCCACCCTCTTCCCTTTGCCCACACGCCTGGGCTCACCTGTCCCTGAGCTGCTTCCTCCTGTCTGGCCACTGCACACCAGCTCTGGGCCAAGCAGCCCAGAAAAGTCTCTGCCATCTGGTGGGCTGCGAGCTCCAACCAAGTGTGAACCCCAGCTCAGGGAAGGCCTCCCCACCCCAAGATCATCCTGCCCTTGAGTACCTTCCTTCAGTTCTGGTGTACCCTTGAAGAACTCTCTTCACATCTTTCTGGTTATGACTTCTCCAAGCTTAATACTTCTTTAGATTAAACCACCTCTGTCCAAACCACTGCGTGCTTTCCGCCTCCTGCCTGGACCCAGGCAGACACAGGCCAGGACCACTACTGTTTCCTTTTTAGACCTAAGAGAACGTGATGAGCAGAGGCGAAATGACTTCCTTGGATCACTGGAGGAAGGCAGCAGAGCTGGACAGAAACCCAGGCCTGTTGGTTCCAAAGTCTTTGATTTTCACCACTCTGCTGAACAAACTAGGGATCGATGTAAAGATATCACATGGGAGAGGGAGATGGGCTTACTTTCCCATGCTTTTATGTCCTAACTATTCAGATTAAAACAGGGGCCAAAAATACAAAGAGGCCAGATCCTAGAAGAAGGTTTTCAGCAGTGAAGAATGTCAATGGTCATCTCAAAGTAATGGCCAACATAAACATGAAGGAAAAGAAAAAAGAAAGAAAATCTATTTAAAAATCACTTTCACACATATTACATATGGTCAATATTCTGTTCCAAATACACTTATTATGAGGCTGATATTTGACTTTTGCCAATTTCCCCAGCTTTGTCTTATCTGCTAAAATGCTTCATTTTCCTAAAGAGAGAACTGAAATTCCAGTTTGGGGGTCTTGCCTGTATTTGTATTTGGCTCAGAGTCAGATTTCTGGATGAAGTACGTCCCACCAGCTCTCAGGGGCGACTGGTCCCCCTGGGGCACTCTGAGGCAACATGCAACAGCTCCCATATTCCTGGAAACGAGGCCCCAGGTTCCTCTTACAGTTTCTCCCTCAGGGATCATAACAATGTGAGTCCTAATCAGCCTCAAAATGACAAATCCCACTATTAATGATCTTCCTTGAGGGTTATTCTGGTCTTCCAAATTTGGCAGGGAAAAAAAGTCCAGTGTGAGGACTTAACCATTTCCTCCTGATGAGACATGGTAAACTCTGACCTGTGAGCTAAGATCCCTAGATTTAAGTCCTGGCTTTGCCACTCATTCTGTGGTCCTTTGAGTTGTTGTAAATGAGAGGACTAGATTCTAAGTTTCCTTCCAGTTCTATGGTTCTTTGACCCTCAGACTCCTTTCAACTCTATTTAGTCATAGCAAGTGAAACGCTGGCGGCTCCCGTCACTGATGGCTCACAGGGCACCTGGCAAATCACTAAATGCCTTAAATGCATTATTTCATTTGGTTCTCACTATAAACCTATAAGGTAGGGGCACCTGGATGGTTCAGTCTGTTAAGCATCTGCCTTCAGCTCAGGTCATGATCTGGGATCCTGGAATCAAGCCCCGCATTGGGCTCCCTACTTGGCAGGGAGCCTGCTTCTCCCTCTCCCTTTCTCTCTCTTTGTAATAAATAAAATGTTTAAAACTAAATAAATAAACCTAGGAGGTGAGCACTATTATTATCCACATTTTACAGGTTCACAGGGATTCAAGCTTGGAAGTAATAAAGCCATAGCCACGAGTCCTCTCCCCAGATGGGTCACTGACTTTTTTTCCAACCTAATGAATATGCACCATATAGGGTCCCACAGAAGAAATGTGAAAGTAGATCCATCATTGATTTAAAAAAGAAAAAGTCAGCATTAGACTCTACTAGCTAACTGAGGATAAGGCAATGGGGGGACGTAGTCAGGGGCTGGTGAGAGCTGAAATGGAGGAAAGAGACTAAAATGTACAGACGGGTCCTTTACACACATGGTCTAGTTAAATCCTTACAGCGACCGTATGAAGTGAACTTGTTATTCCCATTATGCAGATGAAGACAATGAGGTTCAGAGAGGTAAGTAACTCCTGTACACTGGTACACACTCCCGGCCGGCAGCGAAGCCAGGCTTGGAGCATGTTTTGTTTCAGGCCTCCTAGCACAATGCAGGGGAATGATGGTTGGCAGCCAGAGATTTCAGGGCCTAAGCAACCACACGGATTTATCAAGGCCAAGGCTGTGTCCACTCAAAATGAAATAACTGGTCAATCTGGTGCAAAGGAAGAAAAACAAAATGTTTCTTTAAAGAGTCAGTCCTTCCTTGGGTGCCTGGGTGGCTCAGTTGGTTAAGCAACTGCCTTCAGCTCAGGTCATGACCCCAGAGTCCCAGGATTGAGGCCCACATTGGGCTCCCAGCTCCGTGCGGGAGTCCGCTTCTCCCTCTGAACTTCTCCCCTCTCACACACACACACTCTCTCTCTCATTCTTTCTCTCTCTCAAATAAATAAATAAAATCTTAAAAAAAAAAAAAAAAAAAAAGTCGGTCCTTCTTTGACAGTGACTGAGCTGCGATCTCGTGTTCGAGGCCCGGCACCCTTGCAGGAGCTCTTTCTGGACAAGGGCTGTGCTCCCAGCGGGGCTGATTTTAGTTGGGCCCTAGGAAGGTTTCAGAATAGTCTTGTGGGAGGAAGCCCAAGAATACAGTAGGAGGCAGGCACAAGGCCTGTATGCATCAAGTCATCTTCAAAACAGAGAGAAGTGGAGTGTTGTTCTATTTGTCTTTTGACCCCATCTTTGAAGGCCAGATGCTTACAAAGAGCTAAAGCGGGGCCTTCCTGGAAAAATGGAGAAACTGAACGGAGTACAAACACACTTTACGATGGTAAGCTGGCTCTCCAGAAAACAAATGAACAAAAGCAGTCCTGCTTTGTAGCACTTGCCAATTTCTGTGGTATAAATATTCCCAATACAAGCAATTAATGTTTTAACAACTGTCTTGCAAAATTCTAATCTTTTTTTTTTTTTTTTTTAAGTAGGCTCCACACCCAGCATGGAGCCCAGTGCAGGGCTTGAACTCATGACCTTGAGATCAAGAACTGAGCTGAGATCAAGAGTTAAACGCTTAACTAATGGCGCCACCCGGGTACCCCAACACACTTCTAAGTATTTAATAAATGGTTCACAAGCCAGTGGAAGCCAGCTTTATATACCACTGGGTAACCAGATCCAAGGGTGCACCATTTTGAGAAAGCAGTAGTCTTTTTGGACAATGGCCCAGTGTCCTCCTTCCCACTATGGCTTTATGTACACTGAGATATTCCATGTCCTTCTGCCTGGAATGCTCTTTCCTTCTCTTCCTTCTCAGAAACTCCTATGCATCCTTCAAAACCAGGCTGAAAAGCAGTCTATTAAACCTTTCCAAGGCTCTTTAAGCAAAGCTCATGCCAGATCTTTTGCCCGTGCTTGTACCATCTGTTTAAGGTCCTGCTTCTACTACTAGACTCTGAGGCTCTTAGGGAGAAGGCCATGCTTGCTTCATCTCTGAACTAGGGGTCAGACACATAGAAGGCTCAAGATATGTGCTTGCTAAATGAACAAAATTATAAACTTCTCTCTGTTTTAAAATTTGGCAGTGAGTGACATGACTCCTTAGCCTACGTCGAATGTCTATTTCTCCAGAAGGTCTATGAAAGCAGCTCTAACGGTAGTAATTGGGCGACAGTGGCCCATCCCATCTCTGAAGGGATGTTCTAGGAAGAACCAGACTGCCATAGTTGGCCTTAAACATTTTGGTGAAAAAAAAAATAGATGGGGCACTTTAAGGCTTGAAGTTGATCCTTCTCTTAAGTTCCCTCCCCTCAAACCTAAGAGGCTTCTATAGGGATCCATTGCAGGGGGTGTTGTGTAGGGGGTCCCCTTGGGACTTCCATGAGAAGCCCATCATCAGAGGGCAGGGCTATCTCAGACCAATGATCTCAAACTGGGAACTTCCAACCTGCCAGAGGGAAGTGGAAGGAGCAATGGAAAGGGGAAGAACGAGAGAAAAGAAGAAGAGTGATGGGGAGAGTAGCAATGTTCTCTCCGTGAACAGGTGATAACAGCGCATCCCAGCCATGATAAAATGAAGAAAATAAAAACACTGCTCTGAAGATTTATAGACGAGCTAACACAGAGCTAACTCGGCAATAACTCGGGCTGATAAAAAGCAGAAGGGCATCCACCGTATAAACAGCCCATCCACATCAATGCTTCCGTGTACGGCCTGACCATGCTTGTTCGTTGACGCCACACCATCCCCACGCCCCCAGGGGCACCAGGAGTGGCGGCTAACCCAGGGGAGAGGTTGCGCAGGGTTGACACTGATGAGGAGGTTTTCCGGAAAGACAAGCTACCCTTGACTGGATGCAGATGGCCCCGTGAAAAATGAAATCTGCCAGTGGAGGCTGCCTTTATCAGCTACAGAGCCTCGGCAGGGACGAGAGCTCTCCATCCCTGGCCTGCCTGAACCAGCCTCTGGTTTCAGCACCCTATCACAGACCACCCTAATGAGTTCTTCTGACGGGGGCGGGGTGGGGAGCCCGCACATATCTGCTTCTAGGAGTGCATCCTGGCAGTCTGGGGCATGGTACCGAACTCGCCTGGTGTTTGCATTCCGTCTCCTGGAGCCGGCCAGGAATGCATGCAGCAGGAAAACGGCTGACATTCACTGGGACTGAATGCCCTGCCTACACCAGCCCATCTTGCCGTTATTCTGGCCCCCTCATTAATTTCCAACCGGGGAATGGTGCCAAGAAAAGCCAAGACGTTTCTCCTGGCACATCAAGCCAGACTGATAGACAAATACCCAGTGGGTACCCACAGTGTCAAAGACAAAACAAGAGCAAACACTGTTGTATATTAAGTTCCAACTATGCACCAAGCACCACATGGGCACTTGGCCCTATGTAACCCACACAACTGGCCTATGAGGTCAATGCTATATAGTCCCACCTTATAGATGAACAAAGTGAGGGTTAAGTCAACCTGTCCAGAGTCAGGGGGCTGCTAAGTGGCAGATCTGGGGAATGAAATCATATTTCATCTATTCATAGAGCCTGTAATCCTAAAAGGACAAATGTGGAGGAAAGTGGGCAAAACAAAACAAAATTTTTGGCAATTTGGCAGTAGATGGTCAGAAAACGAGTAAATTTTTCAGTTTCATCCAGGTTTTCTTTTAAGGATTTTATTAGAGAGAGAGAGAGAGAGAGAGAGAGAGAGAGAGAGAGAACACAAGTGGGGAGCGCAGGGAGAGGATCTCAAGCAAACTGCCCACTGAGCTCGGAGCCTAACCTGGGGCTCGATCCCAGGACCCTGAGACCATGACCTGAGCTGAAACGTCAGACGCTTAACCAAGTTACCCAGGTGCCTCAGTTTCATCCAGGTTTGGTAGCATCATGGAGATGACCATAATTTGAGAGAAGAATCTACCATTACGGATTAAACATACACACGCCATAAATTCATTTCAGAACCCAGCTCCAGGAGTTTTTAATCGCTGCTGCTTTTTGGTTATTGAGCCACTGTTCTGCTCATCTGGGGCACCGAGCAGGCGACGCAGCCAGCAACTCAGACAGCAGGTGTCTCCTGCTGGCCTGCAAACCCGTAAATTTCCCAATTCCTTGATACTGTCCCATTTGCCCACACACACCAGTGAAAAAAAACTTCTGAATACTTTCCCCCTTTCATTTGTGAAGCTAAACCCGCAGAAGGCATTGTGATGGGTTCAGAGAGGACTTTTATGCAAAAGATGCCATAGGACACCTGATGAGAGTAGGTCCCAGCCAGTCCCACCTGCCCGCACCCTGCTCTCTGAGGTGACCAACAGGTGCAGAAGTAAAGTTGCATCGCCAGTCCCTTCAACCTCCTGAGCTGGGTGGGTCACACGAGGAAAATGGAGACGATTGTGTGACAAGAGGAATTGGGCTGGCTTCGCCCAGGGCAGCCCACCTCTCCTCTGTGCATTGGGGCAAGACCATAACTTGCTGGGGGGGGGCAGAGAATGTCTGATGCACAGACGGAGGTCTGGCTGCCTTTGACTGAGGGTACGGGGGCTAAGCACCTGCAAGGTTCTCTTCCATCTTCTGGAAAACCCCTGCAGGTGAACAGTTTTGTTATGATCACGGAAGCTCTAAGGTTCAGAAGGTGTTTGATGTCTCACAGGTGTGATGGCAGAGCCTGTGCTCTTAGTGGCTGTGTCATGCTGCTGGAATGTTCCTGCCTCCTGGAGGACATGTTCACCCCATGGCCTCCTGCAGCAACCCCCATCCTTTGAATTCAAAGGCATCTTTATCATTCAGCCCACTTGATTATCTTCCCCCTAAGATCTCCGTAAGCCCTGACCAAGCCTCACGCCTGCTGGGGAGAGGTTTGCTGGGGGATGGGGCTGGAAGGAAAGCTGTGCCCAAACTGGGGCCAGTGACATGGGTCATTATATTTTCAGACCTCCGAAAAATTGGGCCAAGAGGCATCTGTGACAGTCTCCGTGGCCCTCTTCATTTAGGTAGTAAGGACCCAATAACATCTTAGAAAAATGGAGGCTGCCTGCTGAGACGCGGATATAGTCCTATCTACCGGACACGTCTATAGGACTCCCCCTCCCCCACCATCACTAGACCCCAACGGCTTCCTCCTCAGCCTGTTCCCTCTGACGTTCAGCTCTTTGGGAAAGCAGGATGCTGCTTTTTAAAAGTACTCATTGACCTTGAACTTTTAAATGTGTTTCTCAATTTTCCCCTTTTATCACTGTCCGGCTAACATGATGCTATGTCATTTCTTAAGTTCCGGTATTTAATATAAAATACTGAACGAAAACATATTTTACAAAAGAGCTCTACAACTGGATATGTGGGGAGAGAACCCTACACCAGTCACGCCTATCCTTTCTCCCTGCACTTGACCAACACTCCCAGTATCCTGAACGAACATGCGGGCAAGGCCTTGTGGTTGCTCCTTTGCTTTGTGCGGCCAACGGCCTGGGGGGCATGGAAGGGGTTAAGGGTCAGAGTTGGGTGAGACTGGCATGGAAGGGGTTAAGGGTCAGAGTTGGGTGAGACTATCAACTGCCGTATACAAACTGGATGACCCTGTGGGGAGTACTTCTTGGAACCTGTTTCTTCATCTGTAAAATGGGATTATTCTCGGCAGAACTCCTGGCTCAATCCACACACAAAGGTCTGATAAATGGTCTCAGGTACGGTCGCTTGCGTGCTGGCACCTGAACCTCGCCGATGCGGGAGAGCCCTGGGTGTGTGCTCCCAGCGCTGGCGCCGGTTCATGTGGGGGTCAGGCCCTGTCAGACAGAAGCCCCCTCTTCCTGTCAGGCCTCCCTGACCTCCACACTTCATCCCTCATCTGTCTCATCTTTCTTCCCAGGGCTGTCTGTCTCCCACTTTCCATCCCTCCTTCCTCTTTCTCCCAGAGTCCAGCTGCCTCCTCAGTGGCCCTCAGAATCCTTGCCGTGTCAGGCAATCCTTCTTACCCGGTGTCAACATCCCATAAGCTCCTGGGACCCGTGAGGGGAAAGCTGCTCGTTTCAACCAACCCACCCTGTGCATTTATCTCGGCCCCATCTCCCCCGGCCCAGCCTTCAATCCTCCCCTGCTACATAAAAATATCTTGTTATCTCTTCAACTCACATGTGCTGATTTGGTCTGCCTTCACTGCTTACATCTGCAATCTCTCTGTCTGAGGCTTCCACTCATACCTGGCTGGTGTTCCGTCTGCGCCTAAAGGCTCGGACTCTCCAGAGTCCTGGGTCTGGAGCAGTTTGCTCTCATCTGTCTCTGAAAAAACCAACCTTATTCAGGACTTGAGTACACATGACCATGGGCTGTCTGGGCTGGAAACCCACCAGCCCCTTCCTCTGCTGTCTGGCTCTCTCATTTCTTCTCAAGGCCAGTTCAAGAACTAGCAGAATCAGGCTTTTGCTTGAAAAATGGAGAAAAGCCCAGCGCCCTACCCTGAAGCAGCTGCTTTCTTGGTGCAAGAAACCAGACCAGGTGTGATCTTCATTATCGTGATCATTTAGATTGGCTTATTACAATTTGCACAGATTTTAATCTCTTGATACATAACACAGTCTTTAGAAGCAAAGACCTAAATGGAAAGGACCGACACCTTTATATTTTCTTAGGGATTTGTCTTCCTTCCTGTGGAAACTTGCTTTACGTACTGTCTTATGCATTCACCTGTGAGAAATTCTTAGTAGCCACTCAGCCAGCTGTGAGGCTTTGAAGAAAAATGTCCCCAGATGAGAACCACTGTTCTTCTCACACAACACCTCTCCCTGACACACCCATCGGTCCAAGACCAGAAGTGCAAACACCCGGCAGGGAGAGGAGGGTTCCAGAAGCCACTGCTATTGCCCATTGGTACCCAAGGTGCCAAGCAAGTGGTTCCTGGTCGGAGCAGGCCATGGGGAATTCCTGCCTGTCAGCAAGGCTGCTGGCTCACGGGGAGTAAGTTCTCTCCAAAGCCGCAGAATTCCAGCTTGTGGGTGTCAGGGAAGTCGAGGCCTGCTGTGGCAATGTGGACCACGGAAGGCAGAAGGGTTGGATCCGTAGCACACTTCATCTTGTCCAAGGAGGCCTCCCTGCTGCTGGTGAGTCACCAACAGAAGACGGGGAGAATGGGTTGGATTCACCCGGCCTAACACACACAGCATGAGTGTCCCCACCCACAGCTCCATGGGCCACCGCAGCACAGCCCCACTTGCCATCTTCCCTGGCTGCTCCCTCTCTGGCCTAGACAGGTTCAGTGTGGCCCCAGGACGGTCAAGAGAAAACTCATCAGTCGCCTTCCAGCAAGCATTTATTGAGCCCATTCTCTCGGTCCTTGCTTGTGAGAAATGCAGACTCCCAGGCCCTGCCCCAGAATTTCCAAATCCGAGCATGCCCCTTAGTGATTCCTCAGGTGATGCATATAGTCACTGAAGATTGAGAAGGCCTTTTGTGTGCAACCCAGGAGAGGGGGATCTGCTCCTCTCCAGCGGCTCATGGTCTGCTTGCGAAGATAGCATTCACAGATCCGAAACAGTGGAGCACAGGCGAGTCTACATCATCGAGCATGATTTGGTGGGTACAGAACACCGAGACCAAGTCCTGCCTCAACCTCTCCTTTGTAAAGTGGCAATGACACTTGCCCTATTGACCTCATGGATCATCCTAGATGGGAAAGCGCTACACCCACCGAGGTTATTATTTAGTGTTTCGTGCTTAGAATGTTACGCAGGCTCAGACATGAGGGGGATACGGAGAACTGGAACAGTCTGCAAAACCCAACAAAGGAGAAGGGGGCTTTCAAAGACATGGAACCGTATACTGAACCAGACACTCTAGTAAAGCCAGAAGGAAAAACACGCATTTTGACACGTGCACCAAACATAGCCTCGCTGGAGCTAGAGAGCTCCCGCTGACCAACTTTCACCCCAACGATTGAGGCTCAGCTCCGTGGGTCTCTGAAGCACACAGTCACTGCTGCCCAGAGCCACACAGAAGACACACAGCAAGATGCCGTCTCTGTGCGAATGAGCCCTATTGCTCACCTCTGCTTGGGGGTATATGAAAATGGATTTGTCATTTTGCAGAGCTGACTGATGAAGATGGCTGGACATTGCCCAGGGGGTGTCTGCGGGGCAGAGCTAAAGGAAATTAGCAGGTGAGTTCCTGGCTAATTAGTTTCCTCTGTATTGCTTCTTAAGCCATTGCTATGTCTTAGATCTTATCCTTTTTTTTCTTTTCTTTTCTTTTCCTTCCCTTCCCTTCCTCTTTCCTACGTCTCTTTCTTTTTCTCTTTCCTCCTTTCTTTCATCTTTCTTTCTTTTTCTTTCTTAAATTAAATCTTTACAATAACCTTATCAAGCAGGGGAAACTTTGGTCCTACCTTACAGAAGAGGAAACTAGGAATTTAGGATTTGAACCCAGTTTGGTCAGCTTTCCAAAGCCCATGACCTTAGCTGTGGCCGGCTAAACTGCTAGGGCAGTGTGAGAATCTCTGGTCTTCCTCCTGCAGTTGAGGCCATGTGGCTGTGCTTTTGTTGTGAAACCTGGCTCACTCTGACTTGCTGACGTTGGCCATGCTTGTCCTGAGCTTCTCCAGAGAAATGCTGTCTTCTGGCAGGAAAAGATAAAACTGGCTGATACAAATGAGTCACCATACTAGCTATAATTAACTGTGATGCAAGAGCCAGATGCAGACGAAGAGGGGCCTCAGGACCTGGCTTTTAGGCGCCCCAAACTGAGCTGCTGGAGAGTCGCTGTGGCTGAGCTGCTGTCTGCTCCGACACACTGTAAATGAAGACCTGAGACCTGGATGCAGGCGCACTCCGAGCTACTGGAGCTGAAAGGGGCTCCACCAGACTAATCTCCTTATTTACAGCTGAGAGACCATCCACCAGAACCAGAAAGAGAGTTTATAGTTTATACATAATGTAGACCTTCGCGTTTACACCCGGATGCCCTGGAAATTCTAAGCACTTTTCAACCTGCTGAGCTGCTTTATAAACACCACAGCCGACAGCCCAGTTGTGCTAGGTGTTCAGCCTCTGGCCTCCTGACTGCAGTGTGTTCCTGTGAAGTTTCCAGAAAAGACCGGTCATCTTTAGCATCCCTATTCTCACTTGCTGACCTGGAATGACAAGTGATACACGGATAGCCTAATTTAAAAAAAAACTCGAATGCACTTCCCGCTGAGCCCTCCCACAAACCCATCTCACCATCAGCTGATGAGGCTGGATGCTTCCAGGATGGGTACTTGCCTCCTGAGGTTCGGCAGAGAAACAGAGTAGTCAGGACGTGGATAGAGCACACTAGTGACCCTCGCTATCCCATAGCATCTTCTTACCTGTTTAAGACCATCTCAGCTATCCTTAAAATTTGAGCACACAATGCAGCTGATACAGTCTTGCCGCTTTCCTTTTGAATAGACTTTAATTGAGAGTGAAGTGAAAAATGCAGGTTACATTTTTAGTGTTATCATCGATACGTTGTAAGATCAACACCAAATCAGTGATGCAGCTAACATTTATACATTTCCTAAGTTTAGTTGTCAAAGAGCAAATCATTATCAGGTATATACATTTACACAATAATTTCAAGCAACAGTAAATAATAAACACCCTCCTTTAAGCACACGTGCACGCGCATGCACACACACACACACACACACACACACACTCAACCACCTTTAAACAACGGATTTCCTCACACTAGTAAGTCTTATCTTGTCACCTACACTGGTAGACTGAGTACTAGCCTTATCAGTGGAGATCCTGGACCAGCCCGATTATCTTCTAGAATCACTTTAATTTTTACAACATGAAGCCACATACCCAACATGGCCTGTACACTCTAAGGACAAGCCAGACGACAAAAATGAATCCCACTTCCTTTGTGTGAGGTGAGGAGGTATGTACACCTCTGAAGATACATGTGATCACAACTCAGAAAAGTTGAAAATCAACAAACCCCAAATCTCAGATCTCCAAACACAGTTTCTTAACAGCCCCAATGTTAACACGAATCAGCTGAACAGAAAGATTCTTCTAGATTTCTCTACAGAGGTACTGGTTAGTTCTGAATATTTCTTTAGCTGCTTAAGACACACATGTTTTTTAAGGGCCTGGTAGCTTTACATGGTGCCTCCCAGGCTAGCGTTCTGCCTCACCTCTGGAATGTCAGACGGGACTCAGCCCGAGCGCCTCGCTCTCTGATTTATTTCTGGCTGTTAGTAAATGGAAACCATGAACAAGTTTACATTAGCAGACACATACACATGCCCCGGCCTGTAAATATTCTATGATGGAAAATGGTACAATGACTCCATTCCTAGTGAAAAGGAGAAGAAGAGGGGGCGGGGGGACAATATCAACAATGGCTCTTCTCCCAGTGGAAAATCCAGATGAAATGGCGGAGATGGGCTTTTAACTAACTGGACACCGTCAGCCACTTCTCTGGGGCCTCTGAGTCAACTCAACACCAGCCACGACGAGCCCAGCGCCTCGGGGCAAACCTGGCGGGATCCGGCAGCACGGCCATCTTGTCTTGGAAGCTGGTTGAAGAAGATCACCTGCTACTTCTTTCTTAGAGAGGTGAGTGAGGAGGAATTTTAAAGTCAGATTTGAAAGGAGTTCACACAGCGTCCTGCCTGGGAAACAGACGTGCCCCCCGGTCGGACCCCCTCAAAGCGCCAGCTGGAGTTTGGTCATGTTTCTCTGGTGCATGTTGTGATGGCGGACTAATTCGTCTGAGCGGGCAAACTTTTTCTGACAACTGGGCCACCGACAGCTGAAGGGCTTTTCACCTGTTGACACAATTGCCAGTCAGAGACGCTTGTGGCAGAGAGACTGGGCACAAGTTCAACCCTCAAAGGCCTGAGTTAAATCATCCCAAGGCACCTCTCCCGATTCCCTCTCTAGTTCTTTCCCTGAGCTAACAAATCGGGCTCATCTCACGGGCAGCCTTGAAATGGCAGCACCTCTGGGACCTTCAGGATTAAACTACTATAAAAAGTATGGAATAGTATTAAGTCAGAGGCCTGGGGAAATGGCAGGGAAGGAATGAGTCTAGTTGATCAAAGTCTCTGTGCAAGTCATGTGTAATAGAGGGAAAATGTTTGTTTCAATGCTCCCTGTTAGACCATTTTGTGAATTGCATAAATGTTTCCCCTCCACTGTCTTTCCAGGGAATGAAGCTTCAGTGGGCTGCGTGGGCTCAGGATCCTCACCCTGGATGTTACCGAGCAATTGCCCTCCCGTTGTAGGGGTGTGACTGTAGCTTCAGTATCTCTGTGTCGATATTCTGGATGGGCTGGGTATTTTAAAATAAATCGCTGATACCAGTTTGCAGGTTATTTGCTCCCTTTACCTTAAAGTGTTACTCAGAGCATAATCCCTATTCTAGTCGAGGCATGGTTTGAAGATTTTTATTAAACTTGCCAAAAGATCGAGACCTCTCCATCTAAGTAGCTCTCAGAAGTTCCGTCCGAGCCTCATTCTGGACAGGGAGGATAATCGGCATTTATGAAGGGCTGGGCATCATCCACATACATGATTTTATGCATTCCTTACAACAGCCCTATAAGACGAGCATTAGTATCCTCACTCTGGAGATGAGGCTAGCCCACTAATGAGGGGTAGACCCAAGCAGGACTTTAATCCAGGTCTGTCTATTTCAAAGTCCATGCGCTGGGCAGGATCCCCCTTCCCAGGCCTGGTCCTAACAGAGACAAAGCTGTGGCTTTTTCCTAAGTAAAAATGCCCCAGATGCCAATCTCTGTGCCACCAGGGAGATTTTCCCAGGATATCGCTGGTCCCACTTTGGTTCCTCGGAGAACTACTGGTTCGGACAAGCAGGGAGCAATGTCTCAGGGGAGGTGTTGTCACAGAGTCAGAATGGGGGGTTGATCAAATACAGGGTAAAACAGTCTGCCAGTGACGTGGGTCATTTTACACATGTGCTTATAGTGACAGGGTTGGAGGAGGAAAAGGACGGGGTATAATGGATGATAACTTTCTCACCAAATTATGAGCTCAGGACTAAAGAAAAGAAACACCAGGGGCACCTGAGTAGGGCAAAAGAGAGGCCCGTCCCACCAACTGTGGGGCACAGGTATCTTGACCCTGACTATAAATGCAGCCTATTTGGGCTAAGAATCTGCAACTGCACAGGCACTCACGGCCTCGTGTTTTCCTTCACCTCTCACTCACTGTTCCTCTGCTCTTCCTGATCTGGCCCCTGGCCGTCCATCCCAACCTCCAGCCATGCTGTCAAAGGTCACGTTCTAACGGACAAAGCCCAACTCCTTTCTCTTGTTGGTCTTCACTCTCCTCAGTCTCTTAGCGGCACTCCGCTTTGCTGACCTCTGCTCTCTTCCTGATTCCTACCCATCCTGGGCTGTGAGATGAACCTATGTTCTTTGTCCAAAAAAGAAAGCCATGGGACATGGTGGGCTGGGAGCAGAAGAATTGGGTTTGCTACTTACTAGCTTTGGGACTGTAGACAAGTCATTTCATCACTACGTGCCTCAGTCTCCTCATCTGAAAAATGGGGATAAAACATGCCTACCCTCCTCTTCTTACAAGGATGTTGCAAAGATATAGCGAGATCCCTAAGCCTTGGCCCTCCTTCCAGAGCCAGAAAATACACAACAAAGGTGGTGCTATTTTCATTATGAATCACACCACGCTTGTGGAAAAGCAAAAAGTTTCAGCGACCAGTGAATAAATGTCCTGTTCCCCTCTCTATACTAGTACAAAGGGAATAATATTCTTATGCTGATATGAGTCTGGCAGAAACCAGGTCTGCTCCTGGGACATTAACTTTTAGCCCAGCAAGGATTCAGGTCTCTGAAAATAGCGTCATGAAATGTGAGCTCTCCAAAGAATAAATATTTGGCTTGCAAGAATTTCTGTTGTTTTTCCTGTAAAGTTGATGATCCCATCAAATGGAGTGACACAGTATAATGCGACAAACTGGGAACAGTAGGGACCTAGCTTATCTCCTCCTTTTCACAGTAAAAGGGTGTTCTTTGCATTTCTTCCTTCTGCTCTGTAGTTCCCACCCCATCCCTTCTGAAACAATGTTATTAGTTAAAGATAGCCATGCACTGTTCTTGCTCTCTCTAAACCTGCTCAGAACTTCTACACTCGTCTTTTCTAATCTCTCCCATCACAAACTTCATTCAACGGTAATTTTTAAAAAAATAATGAAAAATAAATGTGAAGAAAAGTTTACGCACTTGTTTTACCTGTATGAGTCCTGGTGTGGGTCTTCAGGTGGTCAGACCGGGAGAACTTTCGCTGACAAGTTTTACACTGGAATGGTTTCACACCTAAATGGACAGAGAAGGTCTAGCCGCAGCCCTAACAATGTGGGAGCATAGCGAGGCCCCCGGGGCCAGCTTCCTGGAGGTGGCCGGAGAAGACGGGCCTTTCCAGCCCCCTGTGATGATGTCTGCCTCTCTCTCAGATGTCCCCCACACCCTAGGCCTGGAATGGGCCACCTGATTCGGCACAGGAATCCCTGAAGACCTGCTTCTGTCTGGGAACAACTATTCCTTAACCACAAACATCCAACTTCCCACCAGAGTCTTGGCTGGGTCCAAGACTGAAAAAGTGAATCACACACTACAGAATGATCTTCACCACCCTCTTCTTCACTGCTACTCAGCATATCATCAGCAAACGGCTAGTGGGATCCCATTGTTCTGTGGTTTGTAGGAGAAATGTGGGGTGTTTCTTTGTCTTTTTTTTTTCCTTAAGAAAAGGAAAATCTCCAGAGATGGGGGTGGGAGGACATGATTATTGGGAAAGGCTAAGCAAATGGCTAACCCTCTCACATCCATATTCAACAACAAAGAGAATCACGAAATCAACCGCAACCCAAGAGAATGTACTGCCAGCAATGAGAAGGGAGCCTACAAACCTGTGTGTCTCCTTTGGTGTCTTTTGAGCTGGTCGGAACGAGAAAACCTTCGTTCACAGTCCTTGAAGTCACACTGGTATGGTTTCTCACCTTGGGGAAGACACATATTCCATTTCAAAATGCTACTGGAATCTCCTGAAAGGCAACCTCTCCTACTGGGAGTGAGGGACCCCCAAACACCTAAAGCACTCTGGTATACCGTGCTGGGGTGCTGCTCTGTGAGGCTCAAGGCCCTCCTGCACCCAGGCTCCTGGGCAGCGAGTGTAGAGTGGGGGACGAGTTGAATGAGGATGGTCCCTAACCTCTGAGTTGTAAGTGGACGGGAGCTCGGGTTCTGAAATCAGACACTACAGTCACATCCAGCTCTGCCACTTAAAGATCTAGGTGAAGAGCCATTTCTTTATTGAGAAGGGGGACCAGTAGTCTCACAACTGCAAAGGATTTATGAACAGATTGAGCCAGGCCATCCACATAAAGGGGCTTCTTCGCCCAGTGCCAAGCACAGAGGCATGGCTCAAAAATACTGATAGAGAATCTTTAGACAATAAGCCAAAGAAGTCTGAACTCTTCAGCTGAGCTGGAGGCAAAATTCTAGAACAGATATGTCTTGCAGCTGGCCCCAGGTAGTAAGTGTTTTCTCCTTTATGGCCTGAAGATTTGGTACTCTCTACTTCTAGCTTCTCATTCCTGGATCAAGCCTAAACAGCTCCAAGCTTATGAGACACTCAAGTGAAACCAGGACCCGAAGTGTTTAGAAAGGCTTTGGTATTCCTTTATCCAAGAGAAGTCAGTAGTGGCATTACGCAATCTTCTGCCTCTTGAGGGAGAAACCCCACCCCTGTCCTTGCTAGAGAAAGTTCAGCCAAATACTGGGAACGAAACTCCGTTGAGTGCACTGAGCGACCTTGGGCCTTCCCACCTTCTTATGAGAATTCTGAGTCACCAGTATTCTGGGATGGAGAACTAGCCTTCCCAGGACCAGTTGTTCTTTCTGTCACAGGGCATTCCCTCTTTGCCTGTCCGGCCTCATAACCTCCTCTGGTCCCCTGATTAATCTCTATTCCTGCTGTACCAGAGCTCACCATTCCCCAAATCTGCCTTGCACTTTGCTCACACCAAATGTCCTTTGTCCCTATCTCCACAGTCCTCCCTGTCAGAGTCTACCATGCATCCATCAGCAACGCCACCTGCTTCCTCTGTAATGCCTTCTTGCAAGTTCCATGTTCAGATTGAAAGCCCTTCCTTCCCTCGGTACAGAACGTACTACAGAACATCTAACATGGTAGGCTTGTCCAGGGCTACCTTCCTCCAGAGGCTGCAAAATCCTGAGGGTAGGATCTTTTCCTTCAATTTGTATTTATATCTGGCACGGCGCCTTATACTTCAACAAGCCCACTCAGTCTCCTTTCTTTTCCCTGCCTTTCTGCTTCGGCTCCTTCTTCCTCTACTGCACCCTACTGACCCTTTGATGGTTAACCCAAGCCCGTCCTCCTTCCAGCATGACTTTAGCTCAAGTCAGCAACTATTCTCAGCAATTCTAGCCTCTGGTTTAGCACACTGTCATAGACTCTCTTAGTCCCTTTTCCTATGTGTGTCCTAGCTCCAAAACAGACTATCCCATCTTTGAGAAGGAAGTTTGTGACTTGGGATGAAAAGGCATGAGGATGGGTCCTGCCTCCACTACATCCCAACCACATGACAAGTGGTCAGTGTGTGGGGATTAAAGGGAAGAACGCATGTGGAGAGTCTGGCACATAAAAAATATTTAATATAAAAGTACTTAACATAAAATCTTACTACTGTTATATGTAGATAAGAAAGACTGCATTCTTTCCAGAAAAGGGCCACAGGACTGTTAAATAACCAGGTTGCTCTCCCCGTCTTCTGCAAAGAAGAGCTTCTTAAAGCCTTCAGCAGGTCTGGGGGTCATCTCCCCCTCACTGCTTGCTAAGTGCCTCCCCCCCAGTCAAGGTTTCTACAACTATATTGCCTTCAGTGCATTTCCTTGCATTTCTCCAGCCACAATTTTATTTATCGTTTTCTTAATAGCCTTCCCAGAGACTTTTCAAACAATCCTATTTGGGGAAACATGTAAAAATTTAACAGGCCCCTAGTTCTCTCATCTTTAGCCCCAGAGCATGTGGTCTACTGAGTGCAAACTCAGGTTTGTTCTAGAACTGCATCCTCCAAACACAACAATTTAGCAAAGTCCAATGGTCCAGACAGATGTGAATGTCGCTCTCTCTCTTCCTCAGTTTCCCCAAAGCAAAATAAGTAGTAATCACAAAATAGTAAGGGCAACTCTAACAATGAAATCGTCCTTCCGATTACAGGAAAAAACAGTGCCAGCTCCCTGTAGGAAAGCCTGGTTTCCCGCTGCTTCTCACTCACTCCTCCCTGCAGCAGAAACCCCACTATACTCCCATCTAGTGCCCAAAGGGCAAGAGCAAACATTTGTGAAATGGCTGTTCACACTCAATGTGGCCAACAACTGGAGGAGGCCAATTCTCTTTCCCAGAGGAAGGCAGATCCCTTGACCTGTGGGAAAATCCGATTTTCCTTGGCACATCACCAAAAATCTTTTTTTTAAGATTGAAAACAAAAATTAAACCTCCAGGGGCACTTGGGTGGCTCAGTCATTAAGCAGCTGGCTCTGGCTCAGGTCATGATCCCAGGGTCTTGGGATTGAGCCCCACCTCAGGCTCCTTGTTCAGCATGGAACTATTTCTCCCTCTCCCATTCTCCCTGCTTGAGTTCCCTCTCTTGCTATGTCTGTCAAATAAATGAATAAATAAACAAACAAATAAATAGATAGATAGCTTAAAAAATTAAACCACCAAATCCATTTTCCCATTCCTATCTGGTTGGTTATTACTAACCCAAACAGTTCAGTTTTTCTTTGGACCATCTCTCCTTAAGTCTTATTGGCCTTACTCATCAATCTCTCATAACTGTCTGATTACCAAACTCCCAGAAGAGATCCTCTCTCTTTAGAGATGCCAATGGTATTCTAACAGTTACATTATTGTTTACTCAGACTTATTGGCATGGGGTACTATCCTAGGTGCTGTATATCTAATGCCTTGAATTAATCTGATTTTAAAAGTTAATCTAGACTTGGGGCACGTGGGTGCCTCAGTAAGTTAAGTGTCCAACTCTTAATTTCAGCTTAGGTCATTATCTCAGGTCATGAGATCAAACCCTACACTGGGCTCCACACTCAGTTTGGAGTCTGCTTGAGATTCTCTGTCCCTCTTCCTCTGCCCCTCCTCTGCTCGTTCTCTCTCTCTCTCTTTCTCAAAAAAAGGAAAAAAAAGTCAATCTAATCTTAAGACTGGAATAAGACAGGCATTACCACCTCCATTTTCCATGAGACAAAATGAAGTTCAAAGAGAGGTTAAGTAACTTGCTCAATGTCTCACCGCTTGGTTGTGAAGTCAGAATTCAAACGCAAGTTAAGCCTCTTCAGTTCTGTAGAATTCTATTTTTCACCACTCTGTTCTGCCTTTCCTGAAGTCAGTTTACTGAATTCTTTACTAAAGGATGGACTGTCAGGATGCAAAATGCTCCTGCAGCCTTTTTTTATCACCTTGGTCAGACCTTCCAAAGCACTGCCTACTGTGAATCCAAGAAATTTCCAGTGTCTTTAGCGGTGTAAAGGCCAGGAGCTGGAGCTCTCGAACCAACCTTGCCCACGGGCCACTGGAAACAAGGCTGGACAGGGGACACACTTACCAGTGTGCTTCCGGCTGTGCATCTGTAAGTGTGAGAGCTTAAAATATCTCTTATTGCAGCCTGGGTAAGCACACATGAAGGGGCGTTTCTCACTGGTCTCAGACGCTGACCGGACAAGAGTCGGGGCAACTCCAGGCACACGTCGCACATCCTACAAGCAGAGTGAAGATAAATGGAGGCTCTAAGCCACATGTGAACATTCACGTCAGTCCTGAGGGGAAGGGAACTTTGGAATATACCCAAAGAACGAATGGTGGATATAAGACCTAAAACCACTCCCATCCATACCCCAGATGCCCACAGCAGACATCACTAATGGATGAAAGATCAGACTGTGCTACAGTGCAGCACGCCAATGTCACTACTACTGATCAACCGGAATTGATACTTCTTTGAAGTCTGTTTGGGGTTGCCAATCCAGAGGCTCTGGAAAAGAAATGCTGGTGACTTCAAGAGCTCCCGATCCATCCTGGCTCTCAGCTTCTCTGCTTGAGGCAGTAAGGTCTAGAAGTCCAAAGTCCCAGAATCTATTTCCTCCCACTTAGACACAGGGCCACATGACCTCAGGCCCAGCCTGCAATATGGGGGGAAGTCTTTATTAGCGAAAAACATGGGGTACTGAATGAACCCCAAACTGGCTAGACTTTCCATGTAGGAGTAAATGACAAGGAAGGAAGAGCCCCCAAGCACTAGGGGTTCTCTCTGTGAAGGGGCTGAAACCACCGGAGGCCAATGGCATAGCCAGTGTAGTCGCTGAATAATAACACCAGAAAACACTGTGTCTGCCTTCCAGGCACCTCCCATGTCCTTCACTGTTGATTCCCTTTACCTTATGGGAGTGGGTATGCATATAGTCAGTTCTCCATGACAAGGTGCTAAGGGGACACAGCGAGACAAATTCCCCTTCCTGCTCTCAGGATCAATTACTCACAGACGGAATAAGTTGGAGTGTCCCAGGGGCCATTGAATCCTCCTCATTCTCTCTCAGATGTGCATTGAATCCTCCTCATTCTCTCTCAGATGTGCAAATCAAGACCAAAGAACACACCCATGTTTTGTGTTAAGACCCAGAACTGCCCCTCAGCGTAACCCGTTCCCTGCTCTGTGTATCTTGCACACCATGCTTACATTCTAGATCCTATTTTGCACTGCCTTGCCCTGTGAGATTTTCTTTTTTGAAGGAAAAGTACTATGGTGACATACAAATTCGCTGTTGATAGGCCACAGTGCCTGAAGGTAAATGGTGGCGTCAATTTCAATGGCGAGCCAGTTGTGCTTGACTGTGAGACTCGAGGAGAAAACGAGCCAGTAGTGATAACAACACTTGTGCAGCCTGGACTCGATCAGCAGCCAGGACAGTGAGTCTGACAAACTGGGCTTGGTGGAAGGGAAGGCAAGGGGCTTTCTTTATTTCCTTTGATTCAATCTAGATACAGCACATAGAGCAACAAGATATAAAATCCTGTTGTCGATGTCAGTCAAGGATCCTGGTGGAGGATGCCAGGGGTGTTTGTTGGAGGAGAGACTGGGATGATTTTCCCTATGCCTCCATCAGATTTCATAGTTCTGTAACCCTCACCTTATTGTCACCCTTGGAAGGTTTGGGCTCAGGGAGCATGCTGTTCTAGCACCGTGATGCTCCTGGAAACATCAACCAGAACATCTGAGCTACTGGCCCCACACATCATTTGGGGACCCGGCTCACACACAACTTACTTCTTGGGTACTTACTATTCTGCTGAAAACATCACTACTGTCACTCACGTTACAGTCAATGAGGCAGAAGTGAAAGTCACAACTGCAGACCCTTGGTAACCGTGTGTGATTCTGACCTCCCCAAAAAGAGGCTCTGCTGAATGGCCTGCCGTGGACTTTCCCAAATTCTCAAAAATGTTTACCTTTTTTACTTTCCTTTCCTCACTCTCCTTGGAGGCCACCGCCCCAAACTATTCACAGCCCTCTGTCTCCCTAAGAAGCAATGCAACATGGTGCTTAAAAACAGGAATTCTGGGGCGCCTGGGTGGCTCAGTTGTTAGGCCGCTGCCTTTGGCTCAGGTCATGATCCCGGAATCCTGGGTTCAAGCCCCGCATTGGGCTCCCTGCTCAGGGGGAGGCCTGCTTCTCCCTCTCTCACTCCCCCTGCTTGTGTTCCCTCTCTAGCTGTGTTTCTCTCTGTCCAATAAATAAATGTAAAAAACAAAAACAAAAACAAAAACCAGGGATTCTGGAATCAGACAAGGCTTGTGTTATGACTAGCTATGTGATGTGGACAACTCACTCATCTTCTCTGGACTTCAGTTTCTTCATGTGTAAAATGGACATAATGGTACCCACCTGTAAAGATGCACTGAGGATTAAATGGAAAAATAAAATACAGCCATGGAAGACCCTTAAAGGCATAATGCCTAAGTGACAGAGGTTAGTCTGGAGAGACCACATACTGTATGATTCCAGTCTTACAACATTTTGGAAAAAGGCAAAACTACAGAAACAGTGAAAAGATCAATGTTTGTCAGGGGGAGGAGAGAATGGGGGTAGAGATGAATACGTGCAACATAAGAATTTTTATATTTATATTTAGTGAACCTATTCTGTACTCTGATGTGATGGCAGATGTGTGGTATTATGCATTTAAGAAAACCCGCGGAGGGGCGCTTTGTGACTCAGTCATTAAGTGTCTGCCTTTGGCTGGGGTCATAATCCCAGGGTCCTGGGATAGAGCCCCGCATCAGGCTCCCTGCTGGGTGGGAAGCCTGCTTCTCCCTCTCTCACTCCCCCTGCTTGTGTTCCCTCTCTAGCTGTGTTTCCCTCTGTCAAATAAATAAAAAATTAAATAAAATCTTTAAAAAAGAAAAAAAAAAGCTTATGGAACTCCACGGTGCAAAAATCCAACCCTGATGTAAACTATGGATTTTCGTTAACAATAATGTTTCAGAAAAAAAAAATCTATCAGTGGGATACCTCGGTGGCTCAGTTGGTTAAGCAACTGCCTTCGGCTCAGGGCATGATCCCGGAGATCCGGGATCGAGTCCCACATCGGGCTCCCTGCTCTGCGGGAAGCCTGCTTCTCCCTCTCTCACTCCCCCTGCTTGTGTTCCCTCTCTGGCTGTGTTTCTCTCTGTCAAATAAATAAAATCTTAAAAAAAAAAATCTATCAGTACTGGCTCATCAGCTGTAACAAGTGTATCATACTGAGGCAAGATGTTAATGGTAGGGAGGAGGGGAACGAGGAAGAATAGGAGAACTCTTGGTACTTCAGCACAATTTTTCTTTAAACCTAAAACTGATCTAAAAAATTAAGTCTATGAAGACAAAAAGCCCATATATAAAATTCGGCACACTGCCTGGAGTATAGAAAGTGTCCAGCACCAACACAATGGCGCTGTTATTGTCATTATTTATCGTTTCTACTAGAACACTTGGCAAGAAAAGAGTCAACTTTGGGCACTTGATGTAGACCAAGTCAAGGGTCTGAGCTGGAAGCCAAGGGCTCAGGTCATTCGTTGGAAGAGCTGCACAACCCACCTGGAAAGGTGAATTAAGCAGTGATGGGGGAATGATGGGGTTCCAGATGCTAGAAGCATCCTGGTCTGAGTCAGGGACGTGACTGTGGTCACAAGGACCTGTAGAGAAGAGGCTGCCCTCTCTGCCCCAGTGGAAGAGGAGAGATCCCTATCATCAGAGGAGCCTGTAATTAGGAACAGACTTACCAGGGCCTAATGGCCATCGGCAGGGAAGCGAAAGGCTGTTGAGAGGGGGAAGAGGCTTGCAGTGAGCCTGAGTTCTCACCTGGATGCCCCTGAAGACGCCGTGGGTGTGTATTCTGTACTGGGCGCCGCAGAGGAGGGGCGTTGTGTGGTTATCACTCTCATACGCCGTGCCGTGGCTGCGAACACAAAGAAAGGACAGCGAGGCTCAGGACGGTCCGCAGGGGCCACCTGGAAATGCACCTGTGCAGCAGAGGGAATGTCTTTAAAAAGCTCACAGGACAGTGACAGCGGGCTTTTGCATCCCTCCACCAGGGCTAAACAGGACTGGAAACAGGACTCTGTGAGGACGGGGCCGCTCACGCCTCACGTCACCACCACGCAGCCCTCCCTCCTGCTCAGGTTCTCACAGGCTGGCCGTCTGGCTTTGCGTCTCTCAGACAAGCTGGGAAAAGCCCCAGTGGCAGGATTTCATCCCCAGCAAGTTGTTTACCTTCTAGCCGGCGGGACTGGCAGCTGTGAATATCTCAGGAATGAGCAGAGCCCTCAAGCTTCACATTAAGTGCAATGGATTTTTGTCAGTACCTCATGACTCAGTTTTTACCAGATAGACCCAAGAAAGTGATGACACAGAAGAAATGTCACATTCTCAGAAGTGGGGATTACACATCTGCAGCCCTGCTCCACTCCACCTACAGACCAGTTTTCCAGATCAGCTTAACTCTTTGCAGCCAACCCGCGGCAACAGGGACACTGGGTAACCACCCCCACCCCCATTAGACTGGCTAGTCCTCTACTTGGTGCCCAGGTTCATCTTGGACGGCGAGCCAGAGCTAAGGGTGTGGAAGGCTGGAAAGAACAACTTGGAAGAAGTGAAGACTCTAAAAGTATTCTCTCCTTTAGATAAAAGCCAGTATGTATTCTGCCGTTATTTTACTTCCAAACGAGGCAGAGTAAGGATTCTTATCATGTTACAATCACCTCTAGAATCAGCACAGGGAGCTTTTAGGAAATGCCTCTGTAAAATGGTGCAACTGCTTTGGAAAATGTCTGGAAGCTCCTCAAAAGATTAGACCTAAAGTTACAATGTGACCCAGAGATTCTACTTCTAGGTATATTCCCAGGAGAAAGGAAAACAAGTATCTACACACAAACTTGTACACGTTGTTTATTAGCAACATTATTCATAATAGACAAAAAGTGGAATCAATCCAGATGTTCATCAGCTGATGAAAGGATGAAAGAATTACAGTATCTTCATAAAAGGGAATATTATTTAGAAATAAAAAGGTGGGAAGTGCTGATACATGATAACGTGGACAAACCCTGAAAACTGGCAAAGTGAAGAAAGTCAGCCACATAGGACACACCTACTGTGGGATTTCATTTATTTTTTTTTAAGATTTTTTAATTTATTTGACAGAGAGAAACACAGTGAGAGAGGGAACACAAGTAGGGGGAGTGAGAGAGGGAGAAGCAGGCTTCCGGCCGAGCAGGGAGCCCTGTGTGGGACTCGATCCCAGGTCTCCGGGATCATGACCTGAGCCGAAGGCAGCTGCTTAACCAACTGAGCCACCCAGGTGCCCCTGTGGGATTCCATTTAAACAAAATGTCCAGAACAGGCCGATTCTGCAGAGACAGAAAGTGGACGGTAACTGGCTGCCTAGGACCAGGGAAGTTGGAGGGAATGGGAGAGTGACTGCTGAAAAGGTCCTAAAATTGTGGGAATAGTCATACAGCTCTGTGAATATACAAGAAACCATTGGTTTGTATACTCCAAGCAAGTAAATTGTTCGGAGCGTGAAAATTTATAAAGCTGCTTTACAAAAATTAAGTCTGGGGAATCATGGGTCCATGCACTGGTTTGTTTTTGTTTTTGATTTTGTTTTCCCTCCCAAGCCTCCCTGTGTAATTAACTTGCCGTCAGGGCTGAGAACCTCCAAGCTCTGCCTCTGAGACACCAGGGGTCCCGGTGCGGGAGGCAGGTAGCTGGGCCGGTCAGCCTGCTCCAGCCGAGAGTGTGGGGAAAACCAGGGGCTGGCTCCGCTCCCACTTCCCCAGGGGAGAAAATTCCTGGAGGGGAAGGGTGTCTGCCAGGATGACTGACTTGTCCACACGTCCCACAGCCACAGCAGCTGTGGGGTCTCACATTTAATTCTGGCTCCAAGCATTTAAGAAAGAACTGCCTGTCTCCCTTGCAGAGAGCAGTGAGAGCAGTTGGGGGAAGTGGGTGGCAGTTCGGCTCCCTTGAACGTATTACACTTTGTCTCCACGTCCTCCTGGGAGTGGGGGTGGGGGGAAATGTCCCAAAGACCTAACCAGGATTAAACATGCAAAAATTGGAAAGAAATACCAAATCCAGATAACATCTGCCTCCCTGAACCTTTAATTGTACTTGCCAAGAAAGAGGCCACGTCTGCTTTCCTTACAATCATGCTATCTAGACAGTGAGGACTCAAGAGCTGATGACAGTGGCCACGTGGTAGCAGAGAGGGGACAGGACAGCAAAGGGTGCCGCCAGAACATTCTGCCTTGAAGGCCGTGAGGAGATGCTACCTCTGTTTGGGTTAGTCTTCTGCATGGAGCCAAAAGGGGACACACTTTCTAAGGCTAAGGGATCTTTAAGGGACACAACAGAAATCTGAATTATTTTAAAGTTCTGCTATCAAAGGGGAAGAATTCGGACTCTCTTGTCTTAGCCGCTAATTGCTGGATGTGATGTTACTTGGGTTCCTGGAGGGCATAGGAAATAGACGTCCCTCAAAATACTTGTCCTAAGAAATGAAGAGCTGCCCTGCTCACAGGTAACGACATGGTCCTCAGAGCCACAGGCAATCCAACACACACAAAAGCAACCAGAAACAAGACTGCACCTGCCAAACATGCCCCTAGCTTCTTCCACCAGGCCCATGAACAAAACTACAGATGCGCCCTGCCTGCTGGCGTTGGCGTCTCCAGAAGACAGACACATCCGTGCAATTCCACACTTGGAAACCCTTCAACCCAACGCTCTTCCCAGTGTGGTCTGTCCAGAACAGATACAACCCACAGGCATTTCATATGACGACCCCTTTCTCTAGGTAAGTAAAGGAAAGCAGGTCATTGGTCTTGGGACCATCCACTAACAGAGGGAGAAAAGTCATCTACTCCAACCCTCGTTTCAAACTCCTGTAGCTGTCTTCAACAGCTGGACAGTAGGACTGGTGGCAAGTTTTCAAGGCAGCCTATTCCATTTGGGGAGTGTTTTAATTGTGAAGAAAGGCCTTTTTTAAAAAAAATTAATGTATTATTTGCTTCAGGGGTACAGGTCTGCGAATCATCAGTCTTACACAATTCACAGCGCTCACCATAGCACATACCCTCCCCCATGTCCCTAACCCAGCCACCCCTTCCTTCCTCCCCACACTCACCTGGCTACCCTCAGTTTGTTTCCTGAAATTAAGAGTCTCTTATGGTTTGTCTTCCTCCCTGGTCCCATCTTGTTTCATCTTTCTCTCCCTTCCCCCCATGAACCCCTGCCCTGCCTCTCAAATCCTCATATCAGAGAGATCATATGATAATCGTGTTTCTCTGATTGACTTATTTCATTTAGCATAATACCCTCCACTTCCATCCACATCATTGCAAATGGCAAGATTTGGGGGTTTTGATGGCTGCATAGTATTCCGTTGTATATGTATATATATACCTTATCTTCTTTATCCATTCATCTGTTGATGGACATCTAGGTTCCTTCCAGAGTTTGGCTATTGTGGACATTACTGCTATAAACATTTGGGTGCATGTGCCCTTTCGGATCACTACATTTGTATTTTTAGGGTAAAGACCCAGTAGTGCGATTGCTGAGTCATAGGGTGGCTCTATTTTCAACTCTTTGAGGCACGTCAATACTTCCAGAGTGGTTGCACCAGCTTGCATTCCCACCCACGGTGCAGGAAGGCTCCCCTTTCTCCACATCCTCGCCAACATCTGTCGTTTCCTGACTTGTTAATTTTAGTCCTTCTGACTGGTGTGAGGTGGCATCTCATTGAGGTTTTGATTTGCATTTCCCTGATGAGGAAAGGCCCTTCCAAGCCCAACTTGAACTTGGCTTCCTCGTTTCCATCTTCTGGAGAACTGGTTTGTGTGTCTGACAGCCCTCTCCGTGTGTCTTCTCTGCTCTGGGGTGAACTCGGCCTCAAAGACAGAGACCAACTTGTTCCTCTCAGTTTGGTGACTGAAGGCACATAGTCTATAAATGTTCCATGAGAAGGACTAAATCTAAATCCTCCTCCCATGACAGTCCTTCAGGTACCAGATCAGGTGCAGAGCTGCGGGTCTCAGCGGTCACGACATAAACTGGCATCAGATTCCTTTCCCACATATATCCTCCCCTTCTCAGTCCCCTTCCTTTGTATTAAATCTCTTTCAATGTGTGGGTCTGAAATGGATCCCAGTGTCCCCGGAAGAGTGCTATTATAAGGGAGGGGGGAAAGAGGACCATCCATAAACACAAAAACCTTAAGAATTGGGGGAGTAACAAAAATGTGTAAGACCAGAGAGTACATGCCTCACCCAAAGGGATCCCGCTGCAAATGTTTCAAAATCAGTATGCCAGTCAAACACAGCACAATGCATTAGGCCCACAGGCTATCAGGGCCCAATGAACACCTCCAAGCACATCACCTCTTAGCACTCAGGTCACAGGGTTCTTCCTCAGTCAAATAGAATCCTCAACATCCAAGACAGCATGAACTACAATAAAGGCACGTATCTCCAACCTTGGGCTTGAAGACAGGATTGCTTTAACTGGAACACATTTATCCTTCAAATCCCATTTCATTTCTTTTAGCAAGTCATCCCCAACTGTTGAAATCTTTTTTACTCAATTTGGCTTCCAAAACCTTAGTTTTCCAGCCCATTTCATATTATCTCTACCTTTGAAAATCACCTTTTCTGTGTTTCCATTTAAAAAATGGGGGGGATCTTCCTTGCTGTTGCTGTCGTGGGGAGCTATTATATTTAAAATACACATAATTATTCTCTAGCATTCAGGAAGTGGTAGAATCCTTTCTATGCAGCAACCTGGGACAAGGCTTTGTAAAGAATCTAGTCATTTGGATGGACAGATGTCATCAGCAGGAGTTAATCTGAGACAGAATGGCTCCAGATTATGGTGGCTGCCGTTGGAATAATAGACCCAGCTATGAGCTTAGATGGTCAAGTAAAGCCAAGCTTTTCCTCCAAGAGAATTAGTCTTAAAAAGTTCCAGTGACTATGCTTGTAGATTAACCAAGTAAGAGTGAAGAGGCCTGGAGCCATAAAGCCTTCTAAGAAGGGCAAAGAGCTACCACCCAGTGAAGAGATTTCTGGGGCCAAAGATGCATTTTCAAAAAAAAGCAATGACAAAGCTCTGGGGACAGTTGTGGGGTAAAAATTTGTCATGATCTAGAGACAAGGATGTTATTATTCATGGAATTAGCTCTAGAGTGGAGTGTTATTCCCACCGGACCGAGCAATCAAGAGACCCAAATCCTCCTTAGGATAGAAATGTTTTTAGTGGCTAGATCTACCTCCCAATCCGGATAATGAGGAGGAAAGTAAGGACTCTGCTCTTTCAGCCATGGACTGGCAATTATATGAACCCAGTGTTGCCAGATTTTACCAGTTTCCAGAAAACAAGATTTTTTAAAATTAACATATAATGTATAATTTGCCTCAGGGGTCTGTGAATTATCCGTCTCACATAAGATTTTTATATGAGATCACTTCAGCTTTAAATTCTGGCAAAGAGGGTACTCGGGTGGCTCAGTCAGTTAAGTGTCCAACTCTTGATTTTGGCTCAGATCATGGTTGTGAGATGGAGCCCCACAACAGGCTCCATGCTCAGCAGGGAGTCTGCTGGAGATTTTCTCCCTCTGCCCTCTCCCCATCCCCCACTCTCTCTCTCAGGTAATCAAACAATCAATCAATAAAAAATTCTGACAAATAACTGAAATTTCTTAGAATCATTGTCAGGTCAGACAAAATATCTCTGGCCTAAAGGCCACCAGTCTACAATCTCTGCTTTAAAGATGTGCAAGGAAGTTTAAGCTACACACTAGAAAATTCCATCTTGGTTTTGTTATCTCCTTCCACACAACAACAAATAGAAGCAGGTAAGCACCTGATTCTTTGAAAACTGAGTATTAGAACTTTCTAAACACTTGAAAGCTTAAAAAGAAGCTGTACTTGTCTACCAGACATGGCCAATGCCATGAGAGCAGAACCCGGAAGTACTTATCAACCACAGGTATCAGTGGTTCACTCTAAATTTCATTGGACCACCTGCAAGTAGGTTTAAACATTGAAGCTATAGGGTAAATTCCAGCATGTCAGTTTCCTGCAGCTGCTGTAACAAATTACCACAAGTCTGGGGGCTTAAAACACAAATGTATTCCCTTATAGTCCTGAAGATCAGGAGTCGAAAATAAGCCTCCCTGTCCTAAAGTCAAGGGGTGGGCAGTGCTATTTTCTTCTAGAGGCTGAGAGGAATCTCTCTCCTTGTCTTTTTCAATTTCTAGAACTTGACAGCATTCTTCAGTCCCTTCTTCACATCATTCCAACCTCTTGCTTCCTTCACCACATCCCCTACAACTCCTCTGTAGTCAAATCTTCCCTGTGTCTTCTTATAAGGACACTTATTACATTTAAGGTCCACCAGATGATTCAGGATGATCTCTCCATCTCAAGATTCTTAACTTAATGACAATGCACAGTACCTTGTGCTTTATAAGGCATCATTCACAAGTTCCAGGAATTAAGTGTCTTTGGGGGTCATTATTCAACCTCCCATACCAAGACAACCAGACTTACTCAGTTCCAGATACATTTGAAAGAGTTAAATTAATCTGGATCTTTTATCTCCAGATTAATCTAGAAGACTAGTCCAAAAGAGAAATAACATCTCCTCATAGAACCATTATAACATCAAATGAGATTAGGTAAGTAAAGCACACTGCTCGGCACATGGTATACCTTCAATAAATGTTCCCTGGGACTTCAGAGTAAGATTTGCATCTCACAGCAAAGATTATTGAGATTTAAGAAGACACTGAGTTATCTGCCCAAAGTCAGACAGATGGCAAGTGGCAGAGATGAGATATGAGTCCAGGCCAATGCAGCTCTCTTCCTTCAAAACTAGCTAGACCGTTCTGGTGGAATAACCTCATCCTGGGTTCACTTCTATCATCAAGACCCTTGACAAATTCCCAGCTCTTTTCTCCAGGGGCATGAATGAAAATAGGCTTGCTGAAGGTTTAAAAATGTTGTGGGAGTGAGTAGGAGAGGAGAAGGGGAGAAATCGGGAGGAACAAGTTCAATATTCACTCTTCAGGACACTCCAGCTTCTGCTCTGAGGCACAACATTCATTTTGGTATCCGGAAAGCACAAAGCTAGCTGATGGAAATGCTCTGCTTATATGGGACAGACCAACGAAAGCTGAGTCCAATTTAAAAAAAAAAAAAAAATCTTTCCACCTAACTGGGAAAATAAACTAAACAGAAACTATTATCAGCAGAGCATATACCTCATGACTTCATTCCTGGTGGTGGTGTGGACTGAACATGTTCCTAAACAGCTTTAAAATGCATAAAAATGTACCTGAGAAAGTTTGCTTTTCCTAGACAGCTTTAAAATACATGAACATGTGTCCTTAGTAAGTTCGCAAAAAGAGAAGAATGTCCCTCATATAACACAAATTATGAGCCCTCTTCATGCTAAAAACTTGTACATTGAGATTTGGACCAGAAAAAAACTTAAGATTAGACGAGTAATTTCTCTAGAGATGATTAATTTTGATATTCCACAGGCACAAGAAGATTAATAAAAAGGAATTGAGGTTTTACAGATGAGGAAAACCAGAGCTGCTCTGAAATCCCTTATCAACAAAAGAGGTAAGAAAGGAGAGAAAGAGAGAGAGAGAGAGAGAGAGAGAGAGAGAGAGGAGAAAGGAAGAGAAAAAGACTTTTGACGATAATTAGCATTTGATACAAATATTTAAAAAGAGGAAACCTCTAACTGTGACTTGTCTCTCCCACTTCTAGTCCTTGGCCAGGTGGGCATCCCCCCATCTTCACCTCTGTTTCCTCACCCCTGAAGATTTAATCAGGTTGAAGGAAAGCACCTGGGAAAACTTCAAACTCTTGCATATCCAGAAAATGGAATTTACCTATTGACCCCTCTTTTCTGTCCATCCTTGATACTCAGGCTATATATATGAGACGCCTAAATGCTTCATTCCTTTTGGTGTTGAAAATACACTTTGTGGGGTGCTTGGGTGGCTTAGTGGTTAAGCCTCTGCCTTCAGCTCAGGTCATGATCTCAGAGTCCCAGGATCGAGCCCTGCATCAGGCTGCCTGTTCAGAGGGAAGCCTGCTTCTCCCTCTCTCACTCCCACTGCTTGTGTTCCCTCTCTAGCTGTGTTTCTCTCTTCAAATAAATACAATCTTTAAAAAAAAAAAAAAAGAAAGAAAGAAAGAAAGAAAGAAAGAAAGAAAGAAAAGAGAAGAAAAGAAAAGAAAATGCACTTTGCTGCAAGCCTTGAGAACCATCACCCCTGTCTAGTGTGCCACTTTTGAGGGAAAAGGGCACTGGAACCATGTTCAAAAAGTGTGCATTCTTAAAGGTTAAACACAAGAGATGAAGACAAACACACTGCTCTTAGAAGAAGAAGAAGAATGAGGAGGAGGAGGAGAAAAAAAGGAGGAAGAAGAGGAGGAGGAGAAGAGGGAGGGAGAGGGGGGAAGGGAAGAACCCCAATCTAAGCAAGCCTCCAGATCTAACTACCTATTTATACGGAATACAGGAGATGGAGGCCCAAAGTTAAAAGGCTGTAAGAGGAAGCAATCTGCTGAATCCCGACTGGAAGATATTCTACTGGCCTAATGACATGCTGTCTCCAGCTTATCAGTAGCATGAGGGAAAAAAAAAGGGAGAGATAGAAATGAGAAGGACAGTGACAACATAAAAGAGACTTCAGAGAAGACAATTAACAAAGTAAAACCAAACCCAGTGAAACAATAAGCTTCTGCACAAATGTTCAGCATTCACAATGATTCAGCATGCACAGAGATAGTTGGACTTGAACTAGAGGACTTGGGGCCAAAAGAACAGGAACTCCCCCCCCCCACCCCAGGATGCCTTAATTGTCACACCAGAATGCATAGGGTGAAAAGCTTTACTGAATGAAAATCTGATTTCCCTGTAGCCAGAGTATTTTCAGAACTCACTTTCACATCCATTTAGAAGATCTGACTTGGGAAAATGAATATATATTAAATTCTCTTTCTGTACAGAGAAAGAGGTGGTGGCAACCTAGCACAATCACCTCTATGTAGCTCAGTGTCGATGCTCTTTTATTCCCTGCCTGAATGTGATGTGCAAAGGGCAGTATTTAAATAAAATTCTGCACAACATCATCAGCAAGGCCATATAGCCATTCTCTCTCCTTCATGCAATTTCATTGTTTACAGTGGGAATATAACAAATAAATAAAAGTCTAAGAATTATTCTGTTCCTGAGAATATATAAATGATGCAATTTCTTTTATGAATCCAGCACCGAACCTAAAACTTAAAAATGAAACAAGTTAAATTTGATTGAGCTTAAAAAACAGAAACAAAAATACAAGCAATGTTTGCAGTCTGATTGTTCATGGTATAAAATTCCTCCAGAAGTACAGTCTACAGAAAACAACCAGCTATTTTGTTACTCAAAAAGTTTGAGTCTTCCTCCTCCTCTCAGGTGTTTCAGTTCAGTTCAGAACTCAAGAAAAAAATGCATATTTGACTTTTAACAAAAATATAATCTATTTTGTTTCACTTTTAATTAAAATGTATACCATGGTAACTAACTATTGTACCTCTTAATGAAGACTTTTCTCGTGAGCATTAGAAAGAAGGCTTCTCCATCAAAAAGAAAAAAAGAAAGAAAGGAAATCTTGCCATTTGCAAGGGCATGGATGGAACAAGAGGGTATTATGCTAAGCAAAATAAGTCGGTCAGAGAAAGGCAATTTTCATATGATCTCACTGATACGAGGAATTTGAGAAACAAGAAAGAGGATCATAGGGGGAGGGAGGGGAAAACTGAAACAAGATGAAACCAGAGAGGGAGACAAACCATAAGAGATTCTTACTCCCAGGAAACAAACTGAGGGTTGCTGGAGGGTAGGGGGGAAGGAGGGGTGGAGTGGCTGGGTTATGGACATTGGAGAGGGTCTGTGCTATGGTGAGTGCTGTGAATTGTGTAAGACTTATGAATCACAGACCTGAAGCCTTGAAACAAATGATATGTTATATGTTAATTGAAAAAAAAAAGGAAAGGGGGTGCCTTAGTCATTAAGCATCTGCATTGGGCTCAGGGCACGATCCCCGAGTCCCAAGATCGAACACCGCATCGGGCTCCCTGCTCAGCGGGAAGCCTGCTCCTCCCTCTCTCACTCCCCCTACTTGTTTTCCCTCTCTGGCTGTGTTTCTCTCTGTCAAATAAAAATTTAAAAAAGAAGAAAAGGAAAGAAAGAGAGAAGGCTTTTCTCCACCATCCTTCATTTATTTTCTCTCCAGGTCTCATATGCCCTAATGGGCACCCAGCTCCAAAGTTATCTGGAGGGGAAGAGAACTCATACCACTTTTACTTGACTGTATTTATTTAATTATTTTAAAAGATTTTATTTATTTGTTTGAGAGTGAGCATGTTGAAGGGGGGAGAGAGAATCCAAAGGAGACTCCATGCTGAGAACAGAGCCCAGTGTGAGGCTGGATCCCACAACTGCAAGATTACAACCTGAGCTGAAACCAAGAGCAAGATGCCTAATGGACTGAGCCACCCAGGGACCCCCTAACTTTGACTGTTTTAATTCTCTATTGATTATCTCTTGTTCTGCTCACTCCACACCCAGTCTTTCTTCCTCTGGAAATATTGCCCTTTTCCTTCCCACTTTTCTTCTAATCCTGCCCTCAGACTCGAGGGGTAAGAACGTACTCAGGACCTGGCCAATCAGAACACTGCATTCTCTAGCCACATGACCCACCCAGGCCAGTGAGAGCCTTCCCTGGTTCGTTAGTTGGAGAAGAACCAATAGAGAGGTATTCTTCTTGTGAGGCTGTAGATACCCAAAACCAGAGCTATTTTTGCCACGATGGAGAAAGCCTGTCTGAGACGACAGCTAGCATAGGAAACAACAGATACAAGAGACGATGAAACAGTGTTCTAAAGAGATCATCTAAGCCCTTGAATCCAGACATGGTGTTTTAAAACACGAAATTTAAGTTACTAAATTTAAATTTCCCCTTTGACCTATGCCACTTACAACTGGGGTTCTGCCACCTGCTACAGAAAAAGTCTTGATTTATACATAATCTAGCAGTTACCTAAAAGTCATTAGATTTATTTCTTCAGCGAATTTCTCAAAACATGGTATCTATAAGTGAATACTGGTCCCTTCAAAGTATTACCCTCTGGAAGATATCTACTGGTTCTAACAAGGCTATCATTAGCAAAACCTACTTTTATTCCTCTTTTTAAAGTGTCTTTATAGTCATGACTCCTATGTCTTCAGTTCTCATGCAACCTGGTCATCGGCTGCTGTTTAACCGGGGACACAGGCTGTGTTATTAACAGATAAATCAGCCCTTAGGAACCATCAGGCTTCCCCACCACTAGAAACAGTCTACAAACCTCCTCCAAGTGACCTTTTTTCCTTCTATTTAACACCCCGAGCAGAGCTAAGTGATATTTTAAATATTTAAATCCAGTTTCTCACAACAGTTTGGAGAGAACACAGTCTAAACACACCACAGTTTTACTGGCCCCTAGCACCTGGAAGATGGTTTTTTGGCATGACTTTCATTCCTGCATCAACACACACACGCGTGCATGTGGACACACACACGAAATAGACCTCCCTCAATCAGACCATGTAAGAAATCTCTGGATCTCTCCTTATATGTGTCTGGTATTGAGGTGATGGTTTATCAGATGGTTTTTCATCTAACTCACTAGGTTCACTGTTCTCAAAGCCTGGGCTCTACTTCTGGAAACTGAGGCTAGATACCAAGAATGGCTGTCTCAGGTCCACGTGAGACAAGCCTTGCACAGGAAAAATGGGGCAGGAGCTTTTCAGGCCAGATTCCTAAAGGCTCCTACCCAGCTAGATTGCACACTCAACTATGCTCATTTCCTTAAAAAAACTATCCTCCCTAAAACACTAGGATCAAGCATGGGGCTCTAAGGATTAAGATGTCCCCTACTTCTCCAGCTGACACTGAGGCTTGCAGGTGCGAAGACTGTGTGCACAATCATCTTTTCCACAGGCTCCGCCCTCCAAACAGTGTTAGGAACACCACAGAATATTTCAAGGTGAAGACATGAAGTAAAGTCCCTGTAATATATTAATGGAATCACACTCATTCTCAAAAAAATTTTGAAGCCAGAGGCATTATTGCTAAAATGTTTTGAAAGGGAGGAAATTCAAAATGGAGACATCTGACACAGAACAAGACTTGAAAAAATGTTGAGGAATGCCATCCACATTCTTTTATTTTTTTTTAAAAGATTTACTTCTTTATTTTAGAGAGAGTGTGAAGGGAGGGGCAGAGGGAGAGGGAGAAAGAAACCCAAGCAGACTTGGTGCTGAGCTCAGAGCCTGACACAGGGCTCGATCTCATGTCCCTGAGATCAGACCTGAGCTGAAACCAAGAATTGGGTGCTTAACTAACATTCTTGAAGAAAGATTTTTTTTTCCCAAACTCAATCCTTTCCAAAATTAATTTTTACACCTGATGCAATCCACTGAAAATTCTAATTAAGACTTAAAAAATAAACTTGTTATTTTAGAATTGTTTTAGGTTTACAGAAAAATTTCCAAGATAATATAGACAGTTACCATGTATCCCATACATACCATGTTCCTCTCTTACTCACATTTCACATTAATATAAGTGCATTTGTTACAATTAACCAACAAATATGGACAAAGACTTTCTTATTTCTTTTATTTTTATTTTTTTCTGAGAGAGAGCATGCCTGTATATGAGCAAGGGTGGCCAGGAGCAGAGGGAGAGAGAGAGAATCTTAAACAGGCCCCACGCCCAGTGTGAAGCCAGATGGTGCTGAGGTCATGACCTGGCCAAAGTCAAGAGTCAGACACTTAACCATCTGAGCCACCAAAGCACCCCAATAGACTTTCTTTGAAATTAACAAGACAAAGCTAAAATTCATCTTGAAGAATAAACAAGAGATAATAGCCAGAATTAGTTTGAAAAAAGAAATAGAAGGCTACGAAACTTTTCTATCAGATATTTAAGCAGACTATAAAATTATAGCTAAGAAAATAGTCTGATACTTGGCAAAAGGAATCAGACCAATCAAAAGAAGAGAGTAAAGCATCTAGAAATGGACCCAAGGAACTTGACAGGATCCAAGGATTAATAAAGGAAATATTTTAAGTTAATGAGGAAAGACTGGATTTTTCAAAATAGTCTGGGGATACTGGCCAGTGCTCTAGAAATAAATCAAGGTGGAATCAAATTGCCAAATAAATTCAAGATGAACTAAATGTTTAAATACACAAAGTAAACTTAAACATATACCATGAAATACCAATAAATAAGTGATTTTTAAAAAAATCTTGGGATGGGAAAATCTTTTTAGATGTGATACTAAAGCCAAAAACTTGAAACATAAAACAAAAATTGATCACTTTTACTATAAAAGTAAAAACTTTCTAACAGAAAAAAACAAAACTATTAAGAGTCAAATACTTGCAGTGCATAGAACAACAAAAGGGTTAGTATCTTTATAAACAAAGAGCCCTTGCAGATCCACAGGCTATTGGATGACCTGTCCCAGCTCCTGACTACCAAGCCACCAGCTTCCCATGGAGCCTCTTATCTCAAGGACAGTGTTCCAGCAATTCTATCCTCTCCCACCGACAATTTTTTCCCTCTTCTTGATCACTCTCATCAGTAAGCAAGCAGGCAGGTACTTCTCTCTAAATATAAATAAATAAAGCAAAACACTAAGGAACCACCTTCTCGGGGCACCTGCGGGGCTCAGTTATCCAGCATGTGCCTTTGGCTGGAGTCATGATCCCAGGATCCTGGGATCGAGCCCCGCATTGGGCTCCCTGCTCAATGGGAAGCCTGCTTATCTCTCCCACTCCCCCTGCTTGTGTTCCTGTCTTGCTGTCTCTCTCTGTCAAATAAATAAATAAAATCTTTTAAAAAGGAAAGAAGGAAGGGAGGGAGGGAGGGAGGAAGAAAGAAACCACCTTCTCTGACATTCTATCCTCATTGAGCTAGAACCCCATTTCTTTGCTCCTTTTTGCAGCAGAACTCCATGCAAGAGTCTTTGTACAAGTGTCTCCAGTTTATCTCCTCTTATGATCTCTTAAATGCATCTCTATCAGGCACTCCCGCTCTCCCTCTAATCTTTCCAGAGACAGCTACGGTTACTGGTTGGGTAAATGTTTCCAGGAGTTTCTCTCTGCAGATACAAACACATCCAATAAAAATTAGTGATCACTGGGTGATGAGACAACAGATACTTCTTTTCCTTTATGATGTCTTGGCACTGGTTTGATTTTTTAAATACATAGTAAGCCTGTGTTACTTTTATAATCAAGGGAGGGAGTTGTTTTCATTTTGATAAAGTCACCATCTTCACCTTAAGAACATTGTATTTGAACAATGACTCTTGGAACACTAAAAAAATAAAATAAAATAAATAATTAAAAAAAGAATATTGTAGGGGCGCCCGGGTGGCTCAGTTGGTTAAGCGACTGCCTTCGTCTCAGGTCATGATCCCGGAGACCTGGGACTGAGTCCCACATCAGGCTCCCTGCTCGGCAGGAAGCCTGCTTCTCCCTCTCTCACTCCCCCTGCTTGTGTTCCCTCTCTGGCTGTGTTTCTCTCTGACAAATAAATAATAAAAAATCTTAAAAAAAAAAAAAACATTGTATTTGTGACTTTGCTTTTAAAATACTGAGTTAGAGGGTGCCTGGGTGACTCAGTCAGTTAATGTCTCTGCCTTCGGCTCAAGTCATGAACCTGGAGTCCCAGGATAAGTCCTGCATCAGGCTCTCTGCTCATTGGGGTGTCTCATGTTCTCTCTCCCTCAAATAAGTAAAAATTCTTAAAAAATAAATTAAAATAAAGACTTAAAAATAAAGCTGGAGTAAATGAACTTTTTCACTTTTAATAAGAATAAAACCTACTCAAGTATGAAATTGACCCTCCCTTCAGAGAAGTGTTTATATGGATGTAGCTTCCATGTTAATGTTTTCCTAGCTAGAAGTTATGATTTTTTTTTCCTTAGGTAATGATAGGGAGAAGGATTCATGGTGAGTGGAGGGTCTCAGAAGGGAACAAGATGAGATCACAGACATGAGAAGTGCAAAATACTCCTTTAGGTCTTGAAAGACATCTTCACGCATCTATTATACTTCTCTGCCTCCAAAACACACACATGCACACACACATACACGTGTGCATGCATGCGTGTGCACGTGCGCGCACACACACACACACCTCTATTGACAGGCTGGAATCCTACTTCATCTTTCTGGGCTAAGGCCATCATCTTCCTCATATGCGTCTTGGACCCCTCACCACCATTTTCCTTTTCTATCTTTCCTGCTTGGTCTCTTTTTTCCTCTGATCTGGACAAACTTGTCCTTTCCCCTCATCTTTTACAAGATGAATATGAATCTTTGCTTAAAAATAAAACAGAAACCTAGTGTGGAGATGATATCTATGAATCCCAAAGTAGCTTTTTAAATAAAATATTTTTAACAGTTGAGAATATTTTCAAAACACTCTCTTGATGGTTGAAATACAGAACTTGGCAATAGCTTATAGAAGTTGAAGCTCAATCATTTGCTATAAAAAAGAAAAGGACACAAATGTATATGTATACATAGAAAAAGTTCTAGGGGCACCTGGTGGCTCAGTTCGTTAAGTGTCCAACTCCTGATTTGGCTCAGGTCCTGATATTAGGGTTGTAAGAAGGGGCTCTGCGCTGGGCATGGAGTCTGTTTGGGATTCTCTCTCTCCCTCTGTCCCTCACCACCATCCCCCCCAAAAAGAAAAAAAGTCTAAGTGTATGCCATGTAATAGTAACAGTAATTTTGTCTGAATTATGGGGGGTGGTAATTTCCTTCCCTGTATAATTGTATTTTCCAGGTATTCAATCATTTATATGCATTACTTAAATAATGTAAAAAGGTAAGTACATTAGTTGAATATACGCTCAAAAAGAAAGGATGGGAAAGATGAACAGCCAAAGAGAGTTGAACCACTAGCATGGACATGGGAACTGGGGGCAAATAAGTAAAGTCTACCCCAGGTGCAAGGAACAAGAGACAGCTCAAAATCAGTCTCCACCTCCACCCGCCCACCCAGGGGCCTCAGGTTGATCTTGCCAGTGTGGCTAACAGATCCAAGTGGCCTCCAAGAGAAGACAAAGAACCACTTCCTTGGCATAAAGGTAACCATTTAAAAGGAGAAATTAACACAGTTTTGTTGGAGGCGGAACTGGAGGATTTCACTCAGGAATGTTGATATTCACAAAACTATTTCTCTCGGCATCCCAAGCTCCAAGAGCCACTTAAAAGCAGGCTATCTATTTTCAAGAAGTAAATCTCTTGGACACATACCTTATGTTTATGAGCTGGAATGGGAAGGTGCTGGGCTGTGTATTGGAACTCCTGGCCAGAGAAGACAGTTATCTCTTTTGGCACAGGTTCTCGGGGATGAGACTATGTCTAGCAGGGATTTTCTCCAGATTCGACATCTTTGGCCCTACCAAACCGCGTGGCTTCATTTTCACTACACATCAGTCATCGTGAGTCTTTCGTTTTTCCTTTCAACCATCCACAGGTCAAATACTGTGTGTTCCCAACCATCTGTGAACATCGTGGACCAGCAAAGGGACATTCATTCTGCTCAGCACTCTTTTTTTAACATTTCTATTGTGTTCGATTTCCCACTCCCCCTGCCCAACTCCCCAGAGAATAACTTCTTCCTTGTTTTAATAACTTGGGCCACAGTCAAGGTTGATGTGTTACTCCATTTTGCAGGATATTTGCTTCACAAGAGACAAAACAGAGACTAACAGAGTAGCCGTGGCTTGTGAGCTGCTTTAGGAAACCCGCAGCCATTAAGAACAGGCAACAAACGCAAAAGCACCATCAACAGAATTATCCATAAAGGTAGACTAATGTTTAGAAGGAATCCCTAGCAATTTTCTCTCCCAGTGACCCACTTAAAAAATCTAATTTCATTTGCGAGTGACGAAAAAGGTCAGAGTTAAGAAAGTGGGTTCATGAAGTACCTTCGCTGACTTAAATTGAAATATAATACTCTCCCATTTGAGGTCATAAAAGTAGTTCTGATTCCAGTGGGCACACAGAGATCAGAAACTGAATAAAGAGAGGAGGAGATGGGAGTAAATCAGGGGCGAGAGTATCCCGTCCTCCCCATTTCATCTCATCTTGCCCATGATCTCCCTAAGAACCCCACCCCCACCCATTTTAATAACACCACTCCTTGACATCTAATGAAAGATGTCTCCAAGGACTTGCTTAGGACTCAAGGAAAAAAAGACTATTTTTTTAAAAGACTTTATTTATTTATTTGACAGAGAGAGAGATCACAAGTAGGCAGAGAGGCAGGTAGAGAGACAGGAGGAAGCAGGCTCCCTGCTGAGCAGAGAGCCCTGACGTGGGCCTCCATCCCAGGGCCCTGAGATCATGACCTGAGCCAAAGGCAGAGGCTTAACCCACTGGGCCACCCAGGCACCCAAAAAACCCTACTTTTTAAGTAAAATTTTCAAGGAAAAAAGACATGAGCAAATATTTCATGGGGATTTGTCTGAAGTTCATGATCTTTTTAATAAAAAGCATTGGGATAATGTCTCATTTTTATGAGTGATATGGAAATTCTCTTTTTTCTCCAAAACATGAGGCAAACCTCCAGTTTTTCTGTTCTATATCTACTGTTTCACCATGATTTTTCTTTCCATTGATTTCAAACAGTGTCAAGACACTAGTTGTGGATTTAAGTAAAAAAAAAAAGTTATCTATCATCTTTCTTCATGGAATATTTTTACTCAAATGTACTTTCCATATTAACAGCGTTTTCATACCGTGAGGAAAGGAAGTGAATATGACATCAGAGAGGAGGATAACGCCTACCCAGATTGTGTCTCCTCTGGAGAAAAGCCCAATTTTCTACTGGAATAACAGATTCAACTGAATTAGGTTATCAGCAGTTCAGGGGCTTGGGGGAAAGATCTAAGGAGTAGCCATTTTTAAGAACCATAAGAGAGGAGGTAAACTGGGAGTCATGGCACACCAATGGGTTGTAATATCAATCTACACATCACAATAAGCATTTTATAGTTCCCACCAGCTCAGCAAAGAGCCTGCTTCCCCCTCTCCCTCTGCTTCTCCCCCTGCTGGTGCACTTGCTCGCTCTCTCTCTCTCTCTCTCAAATGAATAAATGAAATCTTTAAAAATAAATTAATTAGAAATAAAGTTCACATAGGAATAGGTGGCTTAGTCTCTCCACCCTCCTCATCTGACAGATGGACATGCCCTAGTATCCTAGGGTTGTCACGAGATCAAAGGAGAAAACATGCATAAAGCCCCTTACACAGGGCCAAATAATGTTAGCATCCACTTTAGATAAATTGTCAAGTCACAAATGAAAGCCAACTTGAGTTGACTTACAATACATTCTAAAGGGATGGATGGCGCCAGAGAAGGTGTTACTAAGTTCTACAATTGCAACTTTGTTTTCCAAACAGTTGCTCTTCTGTAGGACCACCTATTGGAGACATTTTATCCTTTCATTCCTCTTTCTGAATAAAAATAGTATTCAAGAAATACATTTTTGTTTCAGAAATCCTTTTCTAAAATGTAAGCACCAGAGCAACAAAAAATCTTCCAGTTTTTTTTCCTTAAAGTGGACTGAACAAAAAAACTATTCACACTTTGTGTTTCATCTTCACAATATAGCTTCTGATTCCCCAGCAAGTGACTAGTATCATGAGTCTAAAGACCTTAAAAGGTATCAAAATTATCTCAACTATGGAAAGACCCAGAAACAAACACATGCCAAGATTCCCAATCTGTAATTTTTGTAATTAAGCAAACAAACAAACCCTGTACTTCGGCATGATGAAATTTTAGAAATTGAAACATACTACTCAATTCACTGGCATTTAATGTGGGGACAATTTCTGAATTCTGAGACAAAGAGAGAAGAGAAGGAAGAGATCCAGAAAGAAAGGGCAAGAGCAAGAAGCCAAGTTGAGAGTAGGTAGAAAGATAAAATACTGAAATTGTCAGCAGCCCCGTGGACAAAGTGAAGAGGAAAAATTCAAATCAACGTGGGTTTTTTTGTTTTTGGTTTTGGTTTTGGTGGGTTTTGTTTGTTTGTTTGTTTGTTTGTTTTACTTTGGGTCTAGAGAGAAGTTGAGATTTGGATAAAATAGCAGGGAAAAAAATGGGGGACAGGGGTGGAGAAAAGGATCTAACAGTAAAGTCCTGGAAGACTGAAAAACAACTCTGCTGATTGCAGAAGGATGATCCAAAAGCCAGCACCGAGCCAGCAAAAGAAAGAAGGATGAGAAAAGGGAGACCAATTCTAGTGTTCATGCAGAGAAAATAATATCAAAAGAAATAGCTACAGAAATGTCCCAGGCTGTAGGCTATAGACTTGGGGAAGGCACAGATGTTTAGGAATGAAAAAAAAAAAAGTTTGTTTTTTCTTTTAAGAATTCTGGCTACAGACTTGGAGTAAAAATTAAGTTCTCCCTGAGAGATTTAAAAGCAAACAGAGAAAAAGCAAGTCATGTATGCCTGAAAGATTTGAGTGATCTAACAGGAAGATGTATAATATCCACAAATTGAGTGTTTTGCAAAACATTCCAGAGGAAATGAGCAGAGCTCCTACTGCATCATTGTAAAAGCTATTTTCTAGGAGTATGTTGATGAGAAATGTCACCACCTCCATTTTTGCCCACAGTATGTCTACGACAAATAGGAGGGGGGGAGGAGAGATCCTTCCCTTCCCATTGCACCAACTGCTACCCTGATGACCCACTGTCGAGGCTAACTCCTGCATTGCCCCAGGCACCCTCAACAAGGCCTACATCATTGGCTTTGCCAACATCGTATTGTCCACTCACTTGCTCTGCCCTTCTGTCCATTTCACTGAGCTGGAGCTCCCAGCAGCAACTCTAGAAGAGAAGAAGAGGTGGGGAATGGGGAATGGAGCATGCATGGCTCTAGAAGCCCCCGAGATCCCAGAATCCAATGAGAAGCCACTAATACACAGAGATGTGAAGTTAGTGTCTCGTCCAGAGTGTTGGACTTAGTCTCCAGTGCCTCCGGGACTGCGTGTGGGGTGGAAGGCAGCATTAGGGAGGCTGGGAAGAGCCTCTGTTTTGGAATTAGATCCAGGCTTGGAATCCCACTCTACCACTTTAATAGGATGGGAACTTGGGAAATCACATAACTTTCTGAGCTTGATTTGCTTATCTGGAGAACAGGGTAACCATACCTAAGGCTTAGAGTGTTGTTAAGAGTAAGTGAGGGGACAGAGAAAAGCCCTTGCTATATAATGGGAACTGCAGTGGAGTCATATCCTAATGCCCATTGACTCAGACTTGAGAAAGCAAACAGTGAGTTCTTGTACTGCTGAGAGCAAGTCCCACCGATTTGCCTTTTAAAATTTCCAGGTGCAAAAAATCTCCCCTGCCTACACCTATGTCCTCCCTGTTGTGACTATTTATCGAACATGAAGAAAACCTGTTGATTCAACCAGGTGTGAGCACATCTGACTCAAAAGTGTCCCAATCATCAGCTCTCAAATACGAATTTGGATCCCAGGTATTATAAACTGAGAATATTTCTTGATAAGCTGATGTAATAGTTAACATCTATGGTATCATTAACAAAACAAACGTTAAATGAGGTTGACCTGACACAATTCTGAAGAACTCTGAAACAATAAATAAAGACCAGGTTACTTTTCCTCAATGGTTTCAACTCTCTTGTTCTGGACACACACAAAGATCTCGTATTTATATTCCTGAAAAATTAATACTGCACACAACCCATCAACTGGGGGAGGTAGGAAAGCATCTTAATTCTACAGAGAGCCATGACTGTTTTTCTAAAACTGCATTTTCATCATGAGTTAAAAAGTGCTTTTAAGAAGTTTCAAACAGGTGTGTGTTTTTGTTGAAGGGCAACGAAACAGAGAAAACCTTACCCCTTTAAAGTGGCTCCTAAGTTCATCTGATTCCATGTCATGCATTCAAGCTGGGAAGTCATCTGGTATAAGTTGTCACTGTTAGAAAAACATCCACAGTTAGAAACACATAACCACAAATAAAGACACAATTATTTCTTCAAAAAGCAATGGGGTTTTTCCTTTGCAGCAAAAGCCTCCATATTTTCCAAAATGACAGGATATTTTGAGTCTGAAATGATTTTCATTTAACCCCATTGATTCTTGCACAGTTATTCACTTCACACAGAGAAGGAAGGGTGTAAGAATAATCGGGAAGCCCTTAAAAAAATCTTAGTGTAGCAAACACTGAAGTTTCTAAAAAGGTATTAAACCTTTCAGGGGAAGAGCCGAAAGGGGGTGGAACTCTTGAAAGGCAACACAGGCCGGATAACTCAACATTAAAGTTAAAAGCCTGGAGCTGAAAGTAAAAAGATGGCAGATTAATTATTCGTGAAAAGGCCATTAAGTTGTTTTAATCCAAAGAATAAGTATCACGTGGATTATGAGGGTCTGAAAAGTCAAAGAGTGATGGCTGGTGGATGTAACTTGTCACACTCAAGGATGTGACAAGCAAAAGAGTGAGGGTGGTAAAGCCTATGCACAACTGAAGGAATTCCTCTCTAGAAATTGTATAATCCTGGTAAAGTCAAATGGAGTTAAAAACAAAAACAACAACAACAAAAAAAACCCAGCCCCAGTTCTATCAGGCTCTAAAAAGGAAAGTAATGGCTGATCATTAGTAAGTAATGATCCCCAAAGTGATCAGTAAGACCCCAAAGTAAGACCCCAAAGGAGGGGGCGCCTGGGTAGCTCAGCTGATAAGCATCTGCCTTCACCTCAGATCATGATCCTGGAGTCCCGGGATCAAGCACCCCATCAAGTCCCCGGATTGAGCCCCTTATCGAGCCCCTCATCAAGCCCCGCTTCCAGCCACCCATCAGGCTCCCTGCCTGGCAGGAAGCCTGCTTCTCCCTCTCCCACTCCCCCTGCTGTGTTCCCTCTCTAGCTGTGTTTCCCTCTGTCAAATAAATAATAAAATCTTAAAAAAAAAAAAAAAAGTAAAAAGGACCCCAAAGGAAAAAGTACACTATGATGTAAACCAACCAAAAGTTGTTCTCTCCTCTCCTCCTATATTTATCTCATTCCTAGAAAAGCAGCACATAAATCAATTAGCAGAAATCCCCTTAATTACCAAGCTCTATGCAGAATACATTCAGTACTGAACTGAAATGGTTAATTATGAAATTTGAGACCCAAGAGATGAATGGGCTGTCTTCTTCGATAACTCTTGGTCTAAACACATTACAGGATACCTTCCCTCCACCTTCATGGCAGAAGAGAAAGAGAAACTTCCAATGTTTGACGTGTGATATTCAGACCCCAAACCTAGACCATCTCCACCTTGTCATGGCATGCCTTCGGATTGCTTCCTTGGGCAGAGGCAACACCGAATTTTAATTAAGGGAAGGTTTCATCAGGCCAGCCAAATTGGGAACTTGTGGAGAGGTCAAGGAAATCACAGCAACTTGGGATAAATGGATGTTGCCCTCCCTCTGGGCATAGGTTGATAAATCATGGCAGGGTCCCTCTGCTGTTCCTATAATCCATCTGAAAACGATTTTTGGAACTCCTTTGTGGTGGGCACACAGGATAAGGAGAAAATCAGATTCCAGGAGGGAATTTTACATATGAAATGTGGAGTGACTTCAAGCTCCAAGTATGGTGTCCTTTCATTAGTCAGTGTATATCTGGACCCCATCATTCATCCTCAGGTCTGACTGGCTATTATGCTACTACAATATCCTACATAACAATGAAAAAAAAGATTAGTTTCTCCTGCAGCTTCTCCATTTGCTGTAGCAGCCCGTGCTGGTCTGTGCCACTACATTTCGCAATTCCACAAATTCTTGCTGTAAGGCCGATGTAATTAATTCCTGAAGGACCCCCAATTTTTATTAGAAGTGCCAGCCCTGCTGCATTTAACACAGAAGAGTTTCTTGAACTTTCTTTGGGCTGACAGCTCATTAATAAGCAGCCTCCTCCACAATCTCTACTGGTTTTTGTTCTCTTGCGCCTTTTCATCAAGCAATCCATTTATTAATCTTGCCATTAATCTCAGCCAACAGGCATTGTATTCCCCAGGCAGCTCTGTATTTTTGTCACTGATTTTTAAAAAATTGTTCACCAACTAAAATCACTCAGCTCCAGTTGACAATTTTCCTAGGCCCTATTGGGATGTGGGATCTCTCTGAAATTATTTCATCCTTGCCTAAGATCAAGACCATCATTTTCAAGAGGGCCCAGAAGCAAGACGAGGGACAGAAGTTTATGCACTTGGGTTAATGGATGCCAAATATCTAACTTTATGATTTAGGAATTTTCTCACAGACTTAGGGAATAGTGCAGTAGATTCTTAAGGGTCTCTATCAGGAAGTACCCCAAAGAGAAAATATTTTTAAGGCCATTTTCTCAGCCCCCAAAAAGCAAACTTTCTCAAATATACTGTCTATGTTTTACATACGTGTATCTTCCTAGTGGGTGCTTAATAAATATACTTCACAGTATGAGAGCTACTGCTTAGACACAGCTACTGAGCACTTGAAATATGACGAGTGAAATAAGATTTGGGCTATTTTTTAAAAAGATTTTATTTATTTATTTGAGAGGGAGAAAGAGAGAGGACAAGCAGAGGGAGGGACAGAGAAACAAACTCCCCAGTGAGCACAGAGAGAAACATGGGGCTTGATCCCAGGAGATCATGAGATCATGACCTGAGCTGAAATCAGATGCTTAACTGACTGAGCGACCTAGGTGCCCCCAAATTTTGACTATTTAAAAAATAGAATATTTTAAAAATTAATTTCATAGTCTTACATTTTTAATGCAGCTCTAACAAAATCCAAATTTTATATCAACATCTATATCTCTACATGTATGGCTTACGTTGGTTTTATTGGACGGTACAACTCTATAAGTTTTAGGACCTTGAGCCAATCAGTTCAGCTCTCTGTACCTCAATTTTCTCATCCGCCAAATGGAAATCTTAATCTCAGTCAGTCTAACTTTACAGTGATGTTTGTAAAGCCCTAAAAGTAGCTCTCTGAAGACTACTCAGATAATATATTTTAATTTTTTCTAATCTATCAAATTTTGCACGGTACTTTTCACACATCCTCAATATGCCCCACAACTTGGCAAGGTAGGCATAGTTATGATCCTCATTTAGTCAAGGATGACTGAGGCTCCAGAATTGCGTGGTGCTGGCTTGTCTGAAGCCCCCCACCCCACCTGCCACACCCATCTGAAGACATCCTGGCATCATTTGGCCTCTAAGCTTATCCTCTACACTTAAACAACAGTGATCATAACATACCAATAGTACAGACAAGTCTGGAGGTGAAAGAGAACATGTTCCAGGAAGCATGGTGAACTTCTCTGTCTCTAGAAAGTTCTAAGAGGCAAGATGCCCCACACATCCTTTTCAGTCAACTACGAATAGTATGCCAAGATCGCAGGAGGAGCCCCACTTCTTGTTTTAGTGGTCCTGAGAGCTCAGCTTGCATACCTTCTTGAGAGGAGAGAAGATGGGAAGGGCGATAGGGCAGACGAACTTTTGGAAAATCCCCAAGCTACGAATAGGTTTCCTGAATCCAGCGATAGGATCAGAGCACCATTTTAACCACATCCTGCCTTCTGCTGGCTGGGGTTCCTCAGAGGCTCGGTCAGCTTGGCTGGCACAACCCCTTCATGGAAGTCAATGACAGCATGGCAGTCGGGAAGGAGACAGAATGTGAACTCAGGCTAAAAATCTGGGGCCCGAGCATACTCCAGCTCTGATCTGTTTGGACAATCAGTCAACACCCAGCTTTCATCATGAAAACCCACAGAAAGAGGTAGCACCCATCAAGGAATATACGGCCTCTGACAAATAAAGCATCTAATTATTAAATAACCACTGTAGGTGTCGACCGCTTCATTCCCAGAGGAGATCAGATAAGCAGGTGGTTTGGCTCAAAGCAAAGCACAGTGGTCACGTAGGCATTTCAGCTCCCCGTCGAACTCTGTCCGGAAGTGAACTCTGAAATCACAGGCTGCCAAAATATATTCCAAAAATCATGGTATCCTTTATATTTTTTAAGTAGATTTTTTTAAGGTCCCTTGTTTCCTATGTAAGAAATGTTTGAAGTTGGAAGCAAAGGAGAGAGGAAAGAAACTTCTATAACTGGGATTAATGCAAGTTGGAGTAAAATAAAAGGAAGTCAGTCCTAGCAAAAAGAGGAACTTAAAAGGAAATCGGTAGTAGATCATATAGAGTTTGTTTTGGCGTGGACTGCACTATTGCTGAGTTCTCGACCTCCACACAAAAAGAAAGGAGGAGGGGAAAAGCCCTCAGCTATTATCTGGGCTGGGACTCCCCCACTCTTCAAATGCATGTGTAATTCAACTAAATTTTCATCTTTGAGTGTGTTTACTACCTTCAGCCCAACAAGGTAGAAGAGTTCGTGTCACCACTGGCACGGAGCTGTTGAACCTAGTTGAGGTTGGGGTTATCTCTGCCAGATGGTGGCCAGCGGGCAAAGGAGCACTTTGGTAGAAGTAAAGAGTTTCCCCCACCAGATTGAAGAAAAAAAAAAAAAAAAAAGCAAGAATGAAAAAAGAAAATGCCAACCAAGAAAAATGCAAATAGAGCTGGCATCTGTGATCAGAATTCCCGATGGCCAGTTTTTGCTGTAACAGCTCTGTTCCACACCAACAGAGAGGCCCCGGTGGGTTCCCCCTACCTGATATCAAGGACGCAGGCACAGGGGCTGCAGCCAGAACTCCACGCAGCCCTTCTCCTGCGTTCTTCCCTCCAAGGCGCCATGGAGGCTGCTTGTTGAGAAATTTCTGCCCAGCAGGCCATGGTGAATAATTATTTTACAGTCAATCTCTTGGTATTGTTATTTCTCTCAAGCTCACCAGTTAACCAAAGAAAAACCACTGGGGATTCAACTTCTATTAATAAACACTCAATCAGCACAAAAGTTGCAGGAATATTTGAAACTAGATTTTTCCCCCTCCCTGGAGACAAGTCCATTTCGAGCCTTTGGTTGTGATAACACGGCCCACCCCTGGAAACCACTTAAGACTTTCTGCCTTCGTTCCTACCGATGCGGGAAACAAACAACAGTATTGTCTTAAGTAAAACTTTACACCATGTAAAGTGTATCTAGATACACAAGTGAAAAGAAGCATTCGCGACTGTCACTTTATTTCCTTGGGCATGAGCCGTCCCTCTGATTCATGTCCATGTTGAAGGCCAGCCTCAGGGGTGAACACTGCTCTTCTTGCTGACCTGGGTTCCCCCGGAAACTCTAAGGCTGCTACGGAAGTCTCACATGAAAAACCACCTGCTGCGAAAAGCCTCCACTGTCAACCACATCTTTGTGAATCATCAACATTCAATTAAGAATATTTGAATCCTGGGCGCCTGGGTAGCTCAGGGGGTTAAAGCCTCTGCCTTCGGCTCAGGTCATGATCTCAGGGTCCTGGGATCAAGGCCCACATCAGGCTCTCTGCTCAGCAGGGAGCCTGTTTCCTCCACTCTCTCTGCCTGCCTCTCTGCCTATTTGTGATCTCTCTCTCTGTCAAATAAATAAATAAAATCTTTAAAAAAAAAAAAGAATATTTGAATCAGCAGTTACTGCTTCCCAAGGTGGAACAGTTTTACCCACTAAGGGGTGACAAGAAATAGGTTCATTTATTGGTAGGGCAGTTGCTAAAGAAGGATGCGCAAACCTAATAAAAGAGCCTAAGAAGAAAAGGAAAGGACTAGATTATCTATAAATACATACAGACAGACAGACATAACATGTGGGGACTATTTTTTAAGCACAGGGCACAGAATTCCTCTTCAAAGCAGCTGTGAATATCAACCCATGAACTGGGCAGAGTCAGGGATGGGGGGCTCCAAGGTCAGCAAGGAGAGAAGGCAGAGGGGTTTGTGGAAGAAGATTCAAAGTAAGCAGGGAAGGCCCTGAAAGCTGCCTGTTCTAGGCAGAAATCAGGACAAATTTATTCTTCGTGACAGTGGATTCACTATTCTCTCCCCTCAGGAGAGTCATATGGATTAAAGAAGTCAGCACCTGTAAAGTGCCTTGAAGGGTGCCCGGACAAAGGCAGTATATCTAAGAATGTGCTCTGCATATATACCAGCAATAGAACTGATACAGACTGGGGGAACGGTCCAGGTAGAGGAGGCTCAGTGGCCTCAAATCCCCCTGTGATTCAGAGCACACTTGGGTTTTGAAGTCAGAGAGACTGAGGATCAAGTCCAGGTCTTGATTCTGACTTGCTGTGTGACTTAAGCCAGTTATTTTGAGTCTCTGAACCTACTTCATCTACCTCGCAAAGAACTCAGAAGAACTAAGTGAAGGAACTGAGTGAAGCACTTAGTTTAGTGCCCAGCAGTGCATAGTCAGCATACAGTAAATCCTCATAGTTTACTCACCTTTCACCCAGCTATGGTCACTGGGTCCCCCAGGGGCTGAAATCTGGTTTCAAAAGCCTTAGTGACCTTTTGATGGAACTCTACCCACCTTCAAAATGGAAAGTGGCAGAGGATGGGGAAAACTATCCCCCATCACATCTCATAAGTTGACTAGGAACATTTTTCTATTCACTATTTTTCCCATCTACACACAAAGGGGCACAGCTGTAACTCCTCAGATCTGTTACCTGAGAGAGAGGAGAGAGAATCACTGGACAGTTCTCTCCTAACAAGGAGAGAATTTTGAGAATTTCCTCAAAACCCATTCACACACTACTTGTTTAATATCAGTATATATACCATTACCTTTATTTCATGTTGGGAAGGAAAACTAAATTCAAGATTGGAGAGACAGAAGCTTGGGAAGGGCAGTGGAGAAGAGGCTGGGCAGGCTGCCCCAGGGGGTCAAGTGCAAGAAGACAAATGAAATACAAGCAAGCCTTTCCCAGGAGGTCCCAATTTTAGACAGAAGGGAATGGAGCCAGGGACCAAAGAAGCACCACTGAATATCTAAAAGCCAAATGTTAAGCCACTAAGTGATTAAAATTTAGTCTTGTTTCCTAGCTATGCTCTTTCAAACACTGCATTCAGAAAAGCATTTCAGTAACCTTTCAGGCTTTATTTATGAGTAAGAAAGAAAGGAAATGACATAATTGCAGTAATGTAAATGCATAGAACCAATTTTAAAACATCCCTACACCTGTTCATTCATCATTACTGCAGGGGAAGTACCTGACCTTTGAAAAGTGATTCGAAATGTTATGAATTTAGGGTGCATGGACTTCAAAGACAGTACAAACTTCAAGGGAGCAAATTCTTTTCCTACAGGAGTCACAATTTTTTGCTTAGACGTTATTGCTCAAAATTTTTTTCTAATAGAAGAAAATGCTATTTTCAAATATGTAGAAAAAAGAAAAGGATAAGCAAATATTTCCAAAAGATGAGCCAGACAAAATTCTTTTACATAGTGGACAATCAGAAGCTAGATTAGAAATGTGAGAATTTTACCTATAAAATGCAATCCAAGTGACTTTTCCTACTTTCATGGCAACCACAATTTCAGCCCTTGTCAAAATCCACCACAGGGACTCAGTTTCAGAATTGTTGTTAAATCAGTGGCTGTGATCACTTTATTCCCACCTTCTTTTTCTAATACTCAGCCCCTCTGTCAGCCCCTTCCTAGTGTGGCTCTAGGCTGGGGAGAGAGGAGAGTAAGAAATGTGTGTATCTGTGTCCTTTTAAACTGGATTCCAATGACGCCTAGGCCCCATACCCGAAGGAAGTACCCAAGCGCATCTAAACAGCACCCATTCCAGCGTGAAGGTCTTCCTCTCTACCTGGGGTAAGGCTCCAATCAGGAACTAAAGAGGGAGGAGTGGACCAAGGTCATCCCTTGGGGAACCATTCCAACTATACCCCCAATGGCTACTCCAAGTACAGCAATGCCACTCTGGCACTGGCAGGAACAGTTCCTCAAGCAGGATGGGAGTGGCCCTGCCACCACAGTTTTGCTGGGTGGGAGTGGGAGTGTTCACAACAGAGAATGGTTGTGGGTCTTGCACACGTTCCAGTGATGGGACCCACCAAGGGGAAGCACAGAGACTGGGGCTTGTGACAGGACGCTGGGACTGAGGTGGCAAAGAAGAGAACTGGGTTCTAGCTAGTGAGAAAGAAGAGGAGGATGAGGAGGTGTGTTTATTCTTCCTTGCTCCCTCTGCAACCTTCACACATTTCTTTGCTCCTTCTTGCCCAAAGAAAGAAAGAAAAGCGAAAGGAAGAGGAAGGGAAGGAGAGTGATCTTGAATCCAAGATTCAATTAGATATGCCGGATTTTCCCATCAAAAGAGAAGGCTTCTTAAGTCCGTGTTGTCTCAGGCATACAGAACTCGAAGGAGCTCGACCCTGTACTTCCCCCCACAGGAGAATCAGACCAGTCCCAGGCTCAATTTCATAAGCACACGGAGACTTTGGGATGCGCCGACGCCGGCTAGGGAGCGAAGACTCCTTCCCCTCCTCCACCTGTGGGACTGGAGGTCCCCCAGGCGCGGCCATTCCCCCCACCCAATCTCCTAGGGCAGGCTCTTTTCCTTCCTTCATTACCTCACTACCTCCTTCCCTTGACGTCAGCCCCGGGTCCTCGAGTGGAGGGGGGAGGATGGAGATGAGTTTGGGGGCAGTCAGTATCAGGATCCCCGCAGCAGCGGGGTGGGGGGTTGGGGCGGAATGTGAGGTAATGCTCGCTCAATCCCCCGCCTCAAAGGTCGAGAGCCGCCACTTCCCTCTCCCCCGCCCCACCTTCCAGCCCCGCGCGCGCCGGTGTGTGCACCAGTTACTAGGCAACCCTATCGCAGAAGCGGGATTCCTGCCAAGTTCACCCAAAGTTGAAGAATAAATTTGGGGGAGAGAAGGTGGAGGGTGGAGCGAGAGCCGGGAGAACGCACAAGGGACAGAAAAAAAGCTTGGAAGGAAAAGAAGCTGGTCTTCTGCCTCCCTGGAACGGGAAGGAGGGCCGGCGTCGGCCGGAGCAGTGGCCCCGGAGGCCACTGCGGCGACCCGACTGCGGTCCCGCCCGCAGTCTGGGTCCGGTCCCAGCGCGGGGAACCACGCCCACCGAGCGCCGCGGCGGCCGCACACTCCCGAGCACAGGCGTGGGAGCAGGCTGCGGTCCGCGCGTACGCGCCCTCGAATTACTAGCTGAGGTGGCCGGCCGGTGTGGCCAGTGGGCAAGAAGGGATCTGAGAAGTGAGAAGAACCGAGTGGGAGCGGACTCCATGTTTAATCTTTGGTCCCGAGGAAGCTAAGGGCTCCTTAAGGAGCGCTTTAAAAAAAAAAAAACTTCTCGAAGAGCCACTCTTTAGTTTAAACAGTAACCGCCCTCGTTTATATTCAAAACAAGAACACCAGGAGATGCGGAAACCTACTTCTTTCAAATCAGGAGATCTGCCTAAATTTGCTTTAAGTAGCTAAAAGCGTCCTTTGCCTCCAGGACCCTTGCATGCCCGCGATCCGGGCTGCCCGCGTCCGACGTTCAAGCTCCCGCCGGTTCGCGCGCCCTCTCCGGGTTCCCGGGGACCCAGTGACGGTGCCGAGAGCCTTCCTACCTGCTGTAGGGCGTTCTCAGCAGCAGGGCCTGGCTGCCAGTGCAGCTGTCGGTAGGGGTGTGGCAGCCATAGACTGGGGGCGGCACGGAGTACTGCTGCTCGCCTGCGGAGAGCGGAGGAGAACCGAATGAGCGCGCCGCACGGGCTCCGGGTGGGAGTCGGGGTGGAGGGCGGGGGGCGAGGGCGCGGGCAGGGTCTGGAACGGAGAGCATCCCCAGCCAGGCTTGGAGACAAAGCTGGGGGCATCGGGCCTGGTTGCCGGAGCGTGCCGAGGGAGGGCGTCCAGATGGTAAGGAGCTAATGGGCTTCTCACTTCACATTCCTTTAGCACTCACTTCTAGTACACGGAAAAGACCTTTGAGGCATTCGAAGACTGTAGAGCGGTCACCAACATACTCGGAATGGGAGCAAAACTCAAGCTTTTCTTTTCAGTTGGGTGAGACTGGACTGATTATTTCTAAAGATCCCTTCTTTCACAATTTGCTGTGGGTTGGAAATTCCGGGGATAGGGGATTGGCACGAAAGAAGGGGAGAAGGACCCCACATCATTCTGCCTGCTTACCCAGAGAGCCCTGCTGGCCCATGGGGTCCTCGTGCTTGAAAGAGTGGTTGGGGAACTGCGCCGCGTGGTGCGAGGGCGTGTGGCCATAGCTGGGCGTCCCGTCGAAGGTGACTGTGCTGTAACCTGCGAGCGCAGCGGAGAGAAATACTGGGTCAGCGGGGGGAGCCGGATCGCTGGGTCTACGAAACCAGAACCCCGGTCGAGGAGCGCTCGACGCCCGAACTCGAAATCCCAGCTGAGGACGATGCCACCCACCGGCCTCCAGAACTTTCGGCGGGAAACCCGACCCACGCCCAAAGGTGGCCTCGGGGCCGGCTCACCGCCCTTTCCCAAGTAAAATCCTGACTCCCCCGCCGTTTCCCCGATTAATTTACACCCCTGGTCTCCCATGGTGTCTGCAGCTCCTGAACCGAACCTCAGGAGTGAAGTATGAAAACGGCCGACCGCTCACCAGAGAAAGTTCTTCAGCTCCAAAAACAAACACCGTGGCTCTTGCTCGGGGGCAGCGCGGGCGAGCGAAATGAATCTGTTCAGCTGACCCCGCGCTGACTCGGAGCCGTAAATCAGGGGACCGCGCACCAACTTTCATTAATTACTCGGAGCCAGTTAAACTGCATGGGCCTTACATGGGAAGAGTAATTACTGAGTAATGCTATCTGAGGCTGCGCGACCCTACACCACGACACCCAACGGCCTCACGGAAGCTAGTGAGAGTTAAAAGAAGGGGCCCTTTCAGTTGGGCACGCCGGCGTTAGCCCTAGGCCCTCCTTCTTGCCCTCTGGGATCCAACTCACATCTCGTGAGTCCTTACTCTGACCACCACCGTGGGAACGCTTCCTCGCGCCCCAAGCGAGGAAGCTGCCTGTTTTAGAGTGTACCTGACACTGTAGCTCCCTTTCCCTCCATGGCAGTGCACAGGTCCCCTGCCAGTTCCCCTACCCAGCAGCCAGGAGCAATATCATGACCATGTTCTTCCCCCAGCTCTCCAAAGGCTGAGTAACAGAAAGTGGTGTCTTGATTGAAAAACGTGGTCTCGTGGGTGACTCCTTAAGCGGCTGCACTGGAATCCCAGGGTCCGGGGATTGAGCCCCCCCCACCCCGTCGCAATCCTTGCCCAGCGGGAAGCCTGCTTCTCCCTCTCCGCTTGCCCCTCCCCCTTCTTGGGTTCCTCTCTCCACGTCTCTCTCTCAAATAAATAATAGGAAGGAAGGAAGCAAGGAAGGAAGGAAGGAAGGGAAAGGGAAAGAAAAACGTGGTCTCCTATTGTGATTATTTTTGATAAACTGCTTGAAACATACACCCCACCAGCCTCTGGAAAACTGTTGCCACCTCTGGAGAAAAAGCATCTTCCAACTATGATAAAGGTCAGTCCTGGGGCCTTGAACAGAGTGGTGGGATTCTCTCCTTTTATGCGCAGGCCCCATAGTCTCTGGCCTGAGGTCCAGGCCAGGAGGTGAATGAGATCCGTCCTGATGCTTACCCCGCAAGGCCACAGTGCGGATCCACCGCCCCCTCCCCCGCCCCCGCCCCCTCATTCTCCCAACCTACGCCCAGCCATTGCGCTGGATCTCGAAAGTCCACTCGATTTTTGGTAATGGGATGGGTCAAACACCGCTACTCCTGCCCCAGGGCCCCAGGCATAACAGAGGCTCTGCAACAAGTGTCTGCGAAGATTTAGGGTGGACAGAAGGCAACCGTTACGCCAACAAAAACAAACCCGGAGCTTCTCCTGCCCACTCGGGGCAGTGTAGTGGGTCGGAGTGGGAGAGAGAGTCGCGGCAGGTCCTAATTACCTGATGGTACCAGGCAGGCAAAATCTCACGCACTGCTTGGCGCCACAGGTTGACAATTTAAGAAGCCACCCGCGTTTGTTACTTGCATGATCCCAGAGTCCTACTCTCTCCTGCTAAGTAGGCAAAGATGGCCCACGCCTGTTAGCTGTCAGGCGTGGGTGAGCAGCCTGGGCTCCTTCTGGGAACGAAGGCACGGCCCTCTTTGAGGCCTACCTGTTATCTTACAAACGAAATTTGGCTCTCAGTACCCAGTTTTGCAGAGATAAGGCCGAATTTCGAAAAGATACATATGTATTTTTTAAAAATAGAAGAAGAAATAGAAACCACAAAGAAACTGTCTCTAGACGAACCCTTCTCCATTCCTGAGCAGATAGGTAGGCAGTGGCCGGGAGCACGTGCTGTCCTTGGAGATGGGCTCGGCAACTGTAAGGTTTCGAGCTGCAGCTCCCGAACCGACCCTGTCGCCTCCGCGCCGCGCGAGGCTCCCCAGGGCCCCTCCCGGACAGGACACCTAGACCCGGGGTGGGGAGGCGGAGCAGGGGCCAGCCTCCAACCCCTCCCTCAGTATCCCCCCCCCCCCAGAAGGGCCTTGTTGAAAGCGCCTGCGGAGGGGACAGAGGGCTCTTTTAATTGGAAACTTATCGGACGGGGGACTGATTAGATCGCGCTGTCCTGGGGCCTCTCGCTGGGCCAGGCTCGGATAGCGCAGGGGCGGGGGCCCAGGGAGGAACGGTTGCGGGTAAAAAAGGGGCAGTGTGTTCAAAGACTCCTTGTACAGGCGTTCGAGGGAGAGGCGCTAAGCGTCCAAGGTAGCGCTTTTCCCACGGTTAGTCTTTGGCTGGGAAGGGAGTACAACCTTGACCGCGCGGATAGGCGAGACACTCTCTGCTCCTTCCTCCCCCGCGCGCGGCAGCGGAGGAACCCCGGGACCGCCTCGCCGGGCCTGGCCTCACGAAAGCTGGAGAGTAGAGTGGACAGCAGGCTCAGGGAGATAGGGAGAAGGCTGAAAATGATGGCTCCATTACCGTGGCAGAATAAGGAGAAATCTGTCCCCCAACGAAATACCCTTTCCCACATTACCCAAAGGGGGGCGCCCTTCGCTTTTGGGTAGAGCTGGTCTTTACACTTGTCCCTAGGGTGGTCTGGTGATGCCAAGACCGCCTCCTGCACTGGGATTCTGAGCCTCGTAGGGACTGAGGGAATCAGAGGCTGACTGACAAGCAATAGTTTTTTCCCCTCCTTAAATTCCACCTTAAGTCTGGGACTCCCCAAGTCCTCGCCCCACTTCTGCCCTGACTAATCATCTACACAAACGACCCACACAGTCTGCCTTGGTCACTGCCCATCCAACAGGAAATCCATCTCAACAGAGGAGCCAAGATCCCTGGAAAATGAGGTAGAAATAGCCTAGTACGGTCTGGCTTTGAGTCCCAGCTGTGACACACAGGGACCTGTTGCACACCTAATCTCTTAGAACCTAGATTTTCTCATCCAAAAATAAGGCAGTCCTCCAATGTCAGACTCCATCCGCTCCAATGTGCAAAGATGCACACTGCCTTAATGTTCAATCCCCAGTTCCTTGCACAGAGTAGGTGCTGAATAAATGTTTGTGGAATTAATGTTTAGAAGATTAGGACACCACTTATACTGTCTAAGAAATGGGAAAGGGAGGGGGATGTCTTGGTGCCTGGTGGTGCCAACTGTCCTCTCCTGTGGGCCAGGGTTAGGTTGCTTTGCCTAGGGACAGATTCAGAGTCCTGATTCCTCTCTGCTGAAGCTTGGCCTGGGTCTGTTGGTGGCCATTCCCATACTCTGGGGAAGGAACTGATGCCCTTGCTTCCCCAACACAAGCCTCCTGCCAGATTGTTTTCCTGGGGGGAGTCACAGGAACCCCAGAAATCAAGAGAATTAATCCAGAATCTCCAGGCCTCAGGGCTGCCAAGGCCACGCCTGAGGCTGGAGCGGCTTCTGCCATCTCTCCCCAGCTCCCAGCTGCCCAGTAAATCCCAACAGCCATTTTCAATGCAAGAAAAACCTAAACCCACAGACAGGAACTGCCTTACAAGTTGTGGCACGTATCTGGGGCTGGCTTTCCACTGGGCTTCTCCCGGGGATGGGGAGAAGAACTCCTTTACCTGCTAGTCCTGGTCCCCAACTCACAAGCCTTTCATCTCTGGCAGCCAACCCCATGCTGAACTGATGGGATCCTAGGCACCAGAACTGCCTATAGAAGAGTCCCAAACAAAGTAAGAGAGGCCAGGTTTCAAAACTCCCCCCAGAACCTAAATAGACTCAAATAAATGATAAGAGCACAGTAGTATCTGGAGTCCTAGAAACAGACCAAATGGCTTCTCTGGCCCTCCAAAGAGCACTCATCCACACACAGTCACTCACATCACACACTTGCCTGCCAGACTTGCCATTTCTGGTCCAGCCAGTTTTAGGTGGTCTCCTGCCTTCTGAATTTAGAGCCCCAAACCAGGAAAAAGTTGGGCTTCTGCCCCAGTGGCATAGAACTTCAGGTGGGGCCATACCCCCAAGTTGCTCATCTCAGCTCTCCTCTTACAGATGGAGAAACTGAGACCTAAAGATTTGTAAAAGGTGACAACAGCCTGCTAATTAGAGGTAACGCTATCAGAGAACACAAGCCTCTGAATCGTCCGCTGAGTTGCTCCAACATCCGTTGAGTGGGAAACACTTCCATTTAGCAAACACCCAGAATGGAGGGACCCCCGGTGCTGCTTGAGGTTCCTTCGCAGAACAGGGATCTCAGATCCCCTAAATGCTGAGGGGAGAGTGGTTTCGATTTTACCAGGGCTTCTGGTGAGCCAGGTGCAGCAGGCTGGGTTCAGCTAGGGACCACCTGAAGGGACTCACTCAGGAGCCCTTGGCATCTACTACGGACAGAAGCCCTGAGCCTTCTGAGCCTTGGGAGCCCTGGCACCTCCTGCAAACCGTACAGGCTCTTTTCTCCTGGCCCACGCATCCCAGAAACATCCCAGTCCCTTAGGCCCCCGAGAAATTTTGCTCCAGCAAAAGCATCCGTCATGGCGCTTGTAAGACGTTTCCTGAAATATTGAATCAGCCCTAATTGATTTAGATTCCCAAAGAACATTAAGTCCAATTAGCATAAAATTGGAAAACAAACTACAGGGGCCTGGCATGGCTGGTTCTGCGCTAGTCCCAGAGGAAGGTAAGTAGGTGTAGGAGCGCCAGAGAGGGATGAGGACACTACCGGCTGTGTCCCTCGATGTACACCGACTGAGGTCGGCAAATAAACCGTTCTTGTTCTAACCCCCCCCCCCATGTCTTGCAAAAATCTTTACTCAGCTGAGCTCCCGAGTTTAAGGACAAGAAGGCACCAAAGCGCGCTGAAAGGAAGGCCGATGTTTGGGCCTCGTTCCACCGCCTCTCGGAGGAACCGATCCCACACAGGAATAGGATAAACAGAGTTTTCCTGGAGTTCTCCTCCAGCCCTCTTGGACGCGGAGGGAGCTGGAACCCAGGTGACATCCGCTTTCATACTACCAGACGCGAACACGGACATGGCTCCAGGAAAGCCACTGTTCAGCTGCTAGCCGGCTCACGTACTCCTTCTTTGCTCCCGGGTACTTAGTGTACGTCTAATGTGTATCATCACCATCACCGTGAGAGCTGGAGCGGCTCCTGATATTTCGGCGCCGCCTAGGAATACGGGCTGCTCATCCCGTGCTGGTCCCAGAGTCTAAAAGCTAAAAAGGTCCAGTGCCTCCTAACAGTTCGGTGGCCCCTTGAACTACTGAGCACCTTCCCGAGACAGAATCAGACACTGCACCGGTTCCCCCTTCCCGCTCCCACGGAGACTAGCAGTCCTGGAATCTCCTGGGGTCCAAGGGCCCCAGATGACCTCCCGGCTCATGCGAACCAGTCCGGCTCACGGCTCTGCAGGATGTCAGGGGCCTCTGCCGGCAAGTACTCCCCCTCTCGGGCCTCCTTTCCCCCCGAGCCGCAGCTTCCGCTACCCTCACAGTCCTTGGGGGAGGGGGGGCAGCCGGTTAAGAGCCGGGGTCAGGGAAGGGATAGGACAGGGGAATGCCAGAGCGCGGCGACAGCCCCGGCGCCACCCCGCGTGTAGGGGGCGCTCCCCCGGCCGGCTTACCCTGGTTGCGAATAGCCGGCTGGCTCTCGAGGCAGCTGGGCAGGTAGGGCGCGTTGGGGAACATCCTGGCCTGGCCGGAGGACGCCTGGCTGGGCGGAGGAGGACCGAAGGGACCGTAGCGACAGGCTCCAGCTGTGCCGGTGAACTGGCCGGAGAAATGCACAGTGAAGGCGCTCAAGCACTGCTCCTCGTGCGGCTCCGCGCCGCCCCAGCTCGGCTCCTGTTTGATGAAGGAGTGAGGCGGCGGCGGCGGCGGGGGTGGCGGCGGAGCCGGCGGCGGCGCGGGACCGCCCAGCGAGCCATAAGCCGAGGCGCCCGGGGGTGCAAAATCCAGCACCGGCGCCCACTGCGCGGCGCCGCTCACGGGCAGGGCGCAGCCACCGCTGCCACCCAGCGAGGGTACCGCCGGCAGCAGCGCGTTCAGGTCCCGCACGTCAGAGCCCATTTGCTGCTGCTCAGCCCCGGACGCCCCGCGGCTCCTTCGGCCTTGCGGACGCTCGGCGCTGGACTCCGCGGCACCTAACTTGGTCCAGAGGCCGCCTGGGCCGCGGAACCCCGGCTGCTCAGGCTGCTGAAAGCACCCAGACCCGGAGCGGATCGAGTGAGAAGACGCCGGCTCCGGGGCACACGTGGAAGCTGGCTCCTGCGGCAGGAGGAAGTCCAGGATCGCGGCAAGGAGGCGGCGGGGCCCGGGTTCCTGGGCTGCCGTCCCGGCTCTGGGTGGGTGGGTGAGTGAATGAGTGGGAGGGCGGGTGGGAAGGGGGGAGCGCACAGACGGTCGGGTTGCGGAGAACCCCCGGGTGTGGGCGCTGCCTTGAACTCCTTACCCCAGCTGCCTGGCTGCCCCCAGCTTCCCAAAGCTCAAATAAGAGGGGCCGGCGGCGGGGAAGGAGGAGGAGCCAGGAGCCTCCGCCGCTCCATTCACACCGCAGCCTGAGCCCAGCCAGGCAGCTCGCGCGGCTGGGTGGGGGCGCCCCCGCCGCGGGGGTGTGGGGCGGGCCTGAGGGAGCGTACCTCTGGGAGACACCCCCTTCTCCTACCCGCCACGCGCTCACAGAAGGTCTGCGGGACGCAGCCCTCCCCCCACCTCCCCTTCTCGGCCTTCGCAAGTGTGGACGCCTCGGGGCACTGGCGAGTCTCCCCAGGTGAGCAGTGAGTGTCCCCCATCGCATCCCACTGTGATTGGGGCCCGGATGGTGCTGTTAATCTGAGAGGGCGGGTTCATGGGAGGGGCAGGTGAGCTCCACGAGGGCGGGAACTCCAGGAAAACCCTGAAAACTTTCCAGAGCTTCAGAGAGGCGAATTCCTTTACTCTGAGCCCGAAAGTCCAACTCTTGCTTCTTGAGCCGCCGGGCAGGAGTGGTGGCCGTAATCTCAGGTTCACTGGGGTGGGGGTGACACTTTATGGGTTCACCAGGCTCAAGGTGAACGTGGGGGCGCGGTGCATCAGCTGTGATAAACTGCATATTTCGATCTTCTGGTGGTTGGTTACTTGATGAGGTTTGCGCCCAGACGAGGGCAATTGTCGCCTGCCCAAAAATTGGTGTCAGCAGCATTTAATCTCCTTTTCTAGTGAAGGGTATTTAACTCTTTTTCGGTGAAGCCGGGAAAACCTTTGGAGAACACCCAGAGCCTGCACGCATTCCAACCGGAGAATCCTGGAGCCCAGTTTGGAGAGTGAGGGAGGGGGGGTTGGAAGTCCAAGTCCGCCGGGGAGAGGATGGCTCCTTCAGCCAATCCCGCCGCGCTCGGCCGCTGCTCACGGTCGAGAATACCATTCCGGATAAGTGATGACTGTTAAGGGGACGCAAACCAGTTAAGAGGACCACGAAGGAAAACCCTCAGTGGCCCACGGTCCAGGGCAGTGGTGGCACCGTTGGGAGCTCCGAACGTCGGGCTTCGCCACATCAGACTCCTCTCTCCAGCTAGTCACTCTAGGATCCCTGCGCCTCAGGGCAGGTGTTTGAAGTTTTGTTTTTTGGCTCTTCCACAGTAGTCAGGATTTAGGGGGATGCGGATCCTAGGCAAGGAGAAGCGCTGGGAACCCGGGTTGGAGTGCGTTTTGGGGGCGCACGGAAACGCTCAGGTGAGCCAGGGGGCAGCGGCGACCGCGCAGCCTGGAACCGCTAGGAGCGCGGGTGGGCCGCGGCCGGTGGCCACCAGGCCTCTTACTCCAGGCTGGCCGCGGAAGGGCCCGCACCCCTCCACCAAGCCCTTGAGAAGTGACAACCATGGTAGTTGCAGTCTTACAAAGAAACGGAAAGTTTTAAAAGCCTTGACCTACTCTTAATTTTCTGTCGCTTTGGTTTTGGTTGATTTGCTCTGAGTAGATGAAGTAAATTCCAGTTCCGGCTGCGAACCCCAGGCTTCCGCGGACTCAGAACCTACACGCCAAACAAAATTCCCTCCTCTTGGGGTCGCTCGTCCACGAGGCGCCGGAGACCGTGAGGGCGAAGGTCGGGAACACGCGCTACCCGTTCGTTCCCCCGCCACCTACGAGGTCCTGCACCTCTCTTTGCGCTACTTTGGTGCTTGACTGTACTTGTCTCCATTCAGAAGCTTTATCTTTTTAAAAAAAGAACGGTAAAGGTTCTGGAGGCCAGCTCCTTCTCCCCCGACACTGCGAGCTGCCCACGCTCCCACAAGTGCAGCCTGGAAACTTGAGGCTGGGCTGGAGAGCTGGGCAGAGGGCCTGCGCGTTTGGTCCCTTTGGTGCAGAAAGGCCCCGGGGAGAAAAACTTATCAGGCCAAGTTGGCCCTAGAACGCCGCAGATCCCTATCTCATACCCACCACTTTTATTTCGACGTCGAAGTTTTTCTTAACCAGGATTCCACTCAAGCGCCACAAGGGAAGGAGAGCTCTTTATGAAAAGCCAGGTATTTTTATTTGCCAACCAAGAGGTCGAGATTTCTTTTATCCTCCATTGCAAAGGTTTTTGGGGGGCGTAGTTGGGGAGAGGTGACTTGAACCTGAGCTTTTGTGGTTTTGAATCCCAGATAGGGCAGAGGTGCTTAATTTTGCGCCTTTACGTTTTAAAAAAGTTTTTGTTCAGGGGCGGGGTGGGGCGGAGTAGGAAGAAAGGGAGGCCCAGAGAATTTAGGACTTCTCTCCCCTCTGCCATTTGTTGCCTGAGAATCCTAGAGGGAGGAAGAGCAGTGGCGCTATCCCGGTTTCAACCCTGGCGTGCCTCCTCGCTCCAAAGTCCGAGACTGTGGGAGGAGTTCCCTGCAACCCCCGGGGCCGGGAAGTCAGTGCTACGCGTTCGCCGCCGCTCGATGTCACAGGGCCTCACCCGAGAGGAGGTCTCCGAAGGCCCCAACCCATCCCTATCCCTGGAAGGCCCGGAACGCTTGGCCCAACGCAGCGAACGGGCACGCTGAAGTCCCCCTCTTCCCTTGGGTAACGTTCGGTGCGGGAGCTCGGGGGTTACCCAGGCAGACGCGCCCCCTACGCGGACCTCCGCGCCGTGAGCCTGCCAGGCGTAGTGACAGAAAATCAGGCGGGGAGGAGCTCTGCTCACCTTGGCAGGTGGGCGCTCTCCTGCACCTCCGTAGCCCGAGACCCAAGGATGTGAGGGCAGCGAAGACCTGGCCGCTCCCTTCTCTGACCGACCTTATCACCCCCGTCGGCGCTGAGACTTACGGCACAGAGGATTTGATCTGAATCACCGTTTGGCAGAGATGGAAATTCAACTCACCGTCTACAGAGAAGGAAACTGAGGCCCAGGCAGAAGGAGGAAAGGCAGCCGTAGAGCTGGTGGTTAAGAGGCTGAAATTGGTGGTCAGAGAACGGAATCTCAGTTCCACCAGGTAACAGCTATGTAAGCCTAGAGTACTTCCATAGCCTCTCTGAGCCTCAGTTTCCTTATTGATCAAACGGGATAATGAAATACTAGCGTCCACTTCATGGGGTCCTGGGGATTAGACCGGAGGATGGTGTTGGTTGATGCATATAATAAACGTTACAATTGTTGTCACTATTATTAAGGATACAAAGCAAAATAGTGGCAAAACCAAGCTGAAACCCAAATCTCTCAACGTCTAGCTCAGGCCTTTTACCCTCCTCCCCTTCTCCCTCTGTATGGAATGGGATGTAAAGAAAGGAGGGAGAGACGGACGCTGAAAACCCATGTGGCTCTGATATATTGGTAAAAGGCATTTTGGCCTGGAAGGTGCTTAATTACTGGGAAGTCAAAAAATCGCCGCTGAGTGGTAAGGGGTACTGTGGACCTCTAACCGCCCCCCATCCCCGCCCCTTTGACCTCGGTGCTGTCAACTGCATCTGACCAAGAGGCGAGCGGGCCCTGCAGCCGCGGCCCTAGGGAGCAGCGCGTACTCCCAGGCTGCGCTCCGGGCGTCACCCCGCAGCCGCCTACAACTGAATAAACACTCCCAAGCACAGCGATCTGTCAAGGGCCAAAAGACGCAGAAGAGGAGTGGCTGCACCACCAGCCGCCCGGAGGAACCGGCGCTCCATTAGCACCTCGGGCAGGGGCTTAGAGCCCCGAGCTCCACGCTCGGGACCAGCAGCCTAACCACTGCTCCTCACCTCCCTGGCCATTCCAGCTCTTAGATTCTGCTTACCCGGAGCCTCTGAGCAGGCGCTTAGCAGGTTTCCAGCCCCGTGCTGGCGGTAGAAAATGAAGCTGGGGCTTCATGTCTTTAAATTAAAAAAAAAAAAAAAAAAGGAAGGAAGGGACTTTTGTTAGAATGTACTCTCCCTTTGTCCTCCCACCCTGAAAAATAACTCGATCTTTTTGAACAACCTCTCGTCTACAGTACAAACTGCGTTCTCGGAACTAGTTTAGGGGTTCAGGACGGGTGAACACCGCCGCCTAGGCTCTGCAAAATTTTCCCCTCTCCCTTAGCTTGCAGTTCCTGGAACCGCCAAAGTTACCCGGCTGTTCTGATGCCACCGCGAGATGGTCCCCAAGCTCCTAGAGAGTCCTCGTTGAAAGGATTCCGCAGCGCTGCCTCTATTATTATACCGTAAATCTTTTTAAATTCTGGAACTAATTATATAGAGGATATGTCTCAATTTGTTCTGCATTAATGCCACAGTGGGGATGGAGGCCGAGCCGTGGCCAGAGCAGATACATAGGCCCATGAAATTGATGAACTGAGAGTTGCTCCCAGTCCTAAGCGCACCATCTGGAATTCCAGTCTGAGGTTACAATTAGAACTCCTGACCCCGGATTCAACTTTGCAAACAACAAGGGAAAAAATGGGGAAAAGAAAAAAAAAAAAAACCAAGAGAAAAAAAATAGCAACTTATATTCTGCACCTGTAAAAAAAAAAAAAAAATCCCCACACAATCTTAAAATCTTTCCATCTCAGAAGATTCTTTCCAAGTATTCTTTTGTGTTTTTTTAACCTATAAAAGATAATGGACTATATTTTATAGACTGGATTTTATCTTATCCCTTTCCCTCTCCCGACTGCACTCAGTTTAATAGTTGTCAGTTTTTTCTCCGTGTTTTTTTCTTAAGGGTTGGATTTAATTATATGGGACCAAAATATTCCTTAGTAAATTAGCTTGCTAAATATTCTGTCATTTTGTGATCCTCTTTTGAGAAATAGCTTAATTACAGAAATCTATCTGGATCTAGGAACTTCTTTTTGACTGTTGCTCCAGCTTAACTGTAATCAGAAATTTTATTTGTGTTGTAATTTTATTTGTGTTCTAAATCGGTTAGGCCAAATTCTTCCTTCTTTCTTTAGTAACACACTGCTTTATTTTCCTCACACTTTGACCCTCTGAAGAAAACGAAGGACCAGGCAGTGCTGGGGGAATCTGTTAAATTTATTAGCATAAATGCTTAGACAAAACGAGGTATAAATCATTCAGATGTATTAAGCCATAAAGTATCCCAATGAAGTCAGTGCCTCACAAGGGTCCTGGTGTATAAATGTTCATATAAAACAAGGTATTATCTTTCAAATTGAATATGCATTGTAAAAATATCCAAATGTTGAGTTAGGAATATGGGGGCGATGGCTGGGCAGGAAGGATTTATTCCTTAGAGCCACCGGTTAGCGATCTAGTGGCTCAAAATCATGGCAGAAGACAAATCTCAACAGTAGGAAAATTCAGTAGACATTTTTTTTTGAAGAAAAGTATGCAATATATATTTGATGAGAAATAAGAAATAAGAAAAGAAGAAATGAATAGAGAGCAAAACATAGCTTTGTGTAGAATGCTTCCCACCCCCCACTCCCCCGGAAAAGGTCAATTTAGCTTTAAAAAAAATCAGTCAGAAAAGGCAGTGGCTCTTCACACAGATAACGGATGAGCCATTAGTGGAGAGCCACCTGGGCCTCCGTCTGCGAACCCGGATATGCAGCTGGTCCGCAGAAGGATGTGAATTCACTGGAGGTAGACAGGGAGAATAGGGGTGGGGGAGTGACGAAGGGGAGTTGCCAGAATTCCTAACAGAGGTTTACCAAGACAAGAAAAATCAGACAAAATGTTTAAGGAGCAAGGGCTTGCAAAGCTCATAATCACAGGTTTCTGTAAATCGTGGCAAACCAAGGTATTCTTTGCCTTTTATAAATGATTATTCCAAAGCCTTTTCTTCCTTCTATCTCTCTAATCAAGGAGTTTACCAGAGAAAGGGAATAGTCTCCCTTTTCTTCATCAGGAACATCGTCAGCTTTTGGGGTTCATCAGCTCATTCGCCATTGGGGCAACTATTTATTGGCACTTCCTTTGTGCCAAGCCTTGTGGCAGGGACTGGGAATATAGCAGCAGAAGGACAAGCTCCACCTTGCTCTCACCGAGCTTGCATTCCAGCGGGAATGACAGACAAATTACAAGCCAACAAGGCAGATCCTTTCAGCCAGGGGTTACTGCTGCTACAAAGAAACAAGATTTGGTAGAGTACAAGGGTAAAGGTAAGACAGGGATAGGAACAAATTCACAGGCACCGCTCGGTCTTAATGAGTTTGTAAGTATCCCACCATACCTCTGTGTGGCCAGAAGTGTTTGAAGGATTTGGAACACTTGGTCTGGACAGATCTCTACTAACAGGGGGGCTAGACTTTATGGAATCAGGTGAAGAGCTGTTTAGAAAGGGCTGGGTGGTTCAGTTGGTTAAGCGTTTGCCTTCAGCTTAGGTCATGATCCCAGGATCCTGGGATTGAGTCATGTATCTCACATATTGGGCTTCTTGCTCAGCGGGAAGACAGCTTCTCCCTCTGTCTGCTGCTCCCCCTGCTTGGGCTTTCTCTCTCTCTTTCCCCACCCCCGACAAATAAATAAAATCTTAAAACAAAATAAAATCGCCACCAACAGCTGAGTGATATGAAAGTTACTTACCCTCCTAAATACTCCATTTCCTCCCCTAGAGAAAAATAACAGCACCTACTGAAGTTGAGAGAACTAGATGAGGAAAGGCATGTACCATTTTTAGCCCAAAGGGAGCACTCAATTAATGGTGACTATTATCTATATTCATAAAGATTCTGTTATTCTTTGCTTCTAATTAATTGATAAGCTATAGACTTAATACTGATATTGGTGTGAGTTAAGAAAATCTTCACTGTTGTTGGATCAGGGAGAAGGGCAAGAAGAAAAACCCTTTTGTTACTGCCTTGAAGTGCATTGAAATCATTCTGTCCTACACCCAGGCCTGAAATAGAAAATACTACGTGGTTTCTGCTTGAAATTCAAGCTTAGATTCTTTCCTTTCAGTAGGGAAGGCTGTAGGTTAATGTCAGCTGGAAAGATTTGGGATGGCATTGTTCCTTTCAGCCACATTTCAGGTATGTAGCCTAGTCTAGGACAAAGAATCCTGGGCTAGGTGTAAAAACACTTGGGTTCAAATCCTGTTTCTGACAGTGACCATGGCCTTGGAGAAATAACTTAAGCTTTTGATTTTTCAATAACCTTATCTGTAAAACAAGGATGATAATAAGGGTGAAATAAAGCAGTGATTTGAAAACTGTAAAATGCTGGGCAATGCTTACAGAGAGCCATCAGGACTGTCTGTAACATGGGAACTAACCGGGCAAGGAAATGCTGCAAAGAGTTTTGGGGGTACTCATATTACTTTCCCCTGCATGTTTCTTCCTTTATAAAATGGGCATAGTACCTTTCTCATGGGGCTGTTGTGAGAATGACATGAGACGTGTGTATAATCTTTTTTAATACCACCTGGAATAGCGTGCTTGCTACCTAAGTGTGGCTCTACCTTTGTTGTTAGTTACCCTTCTCGGGTCATGTTCCCAGAGCTGAGCTTTACCTTTTCACACTGATTTTTTTTTTTTTTTTTTTTTTTACTGTGGCCGGACGGAATAGTGTAAAGAGCAGGGCTGAGGGATCAGACGTCTAAGGTTTAAATCTTCCTCTGCTCCTTATTTTCTGTATGACTTTGGGTAACTTCCTTATTTTTTCTGAGCCTCAAGGTTCATAATTGTAAAAATGGGAGCTAAGAATACCTTCACCCTTCACCTTACAGAGTTGTTTTGAGAACAGATTAACACAACACATGTAGTGCCTACATGGTGCCTGGCATATAGTCAGAAATCAATAAATGGTAGTTTTAAAGTTTTCCATTTGTCTAATCAGAGAATATTAATTTATTTCAAAAAACTGATCAGCCACCAAGAACTTGAATTACAGCATGATTCTGAGCACACACACACATTCCCATCTATTTTCTTTAAAGATTTTATTTCTTATTTGACAGAGAGAGAAACAGAGAGAGAACACAAGCAGAGGGAGTGAGAGAGGGAGAAGCAGGTTTCCCACCAAGCAGAGAGCTTGATCCCCGGACTCCGGGATCATGACCTGAGCTGAAGGCAGATACTTAACGACTGAGCCACCAGGCGCCCAAATTCCCATCTTCTAAATTCACCTATGCCACATCGAAATCTTACTCCTTCATATAGGAAAGACTTTATAATCAAGGCATTGACAATGACTTTCCTTTTTGACTTATCAGTCCATTAGGTTGTAAGTTGGAATCCCATTTATTTTCACTGAGTCTCTTTGTCGAATATTCAGCATATATCAAGGACTTTGGTAATCTCATATTTTTCAAAATAAGCAGAAAAATTTTCAGCCAATGGAGAGAAAAAAAAGTTTGACTCTCTTCCTGGAGTTGCCACATAGCATTTATTAATAGCTCTGTAAACAGGCTTGAACATAGTATCAGCTGGCTGCTCAAGATATTACAAAAGTTTATGAGAAGTGGCTCAGGAAAAACAAGATAGACTCATTAGAAATCTGATACTGCTCAATAGTGCCTTTATCCCAAGTCTCCATAAATCACAAACAAATGAAACTTCTATTGTGATCACTGTTCCATTTCTAAAGGATCTCCTTCTCCCCTTTAGTAGAAATTAAATAACATTTAAGAAAGCCCAAGGTTTTTTTTTCCTCCACTGATACAGAGACTAATTACAAAATTTCCCAAGAGGTAATAAATATAAAACTCTAATCAACAGATGTGACATACAATAAATAAGAAGCTCATAACTTTGATTCTCTATTTAGGGTACATGTTTATCTTTAATTAGCCCCAACCTAAGAATGGAATAACTGTTGTTATCTGTTATATTTATTATTTGTTTCTAGAGTGACATCACATTTTTTATCTTACACAGAACAGTCACAGTTTAAGCTGTTGTCCCAACCTTATTATTAATTGCTCTCCTTTTACTTCCCAAAGTATTTTGGTATTAGTAAGTGATAAGGATTCCACTTGCTTAAAATTTTATTTTATAAAAAAGATTCAAGAAATCCATTAGAACAAAGGTGAAAGACAAGAGTTAGTTGTGGCTACTGAGAAGACAAGATTGGATTAATATTAGAAATCAAAGGATGAGGGGGCACCCGGGTGGCTCAGTCAGTTAAGTGTCTGCCTTGGACTCAAGTCATGATCTCAGGATTCTGGGTCTGAGCCCTTGTTGGGCTCCCTGCTCAGCAGGGAGTCTGCTTCTCCTTCTCCCTCTGTCCCTATCTCCCTCTACCCCCGCTTGATTTCTCTCTCTCTCTCTCTCTCTCTCTGCCTCTCAAATAAATAAATAAAATCATTTTTTAAAAAAGAAATCAAAGTATGAGGATAATTACTGTAATTGAGCATAAAACTTAGTTTTGAGCTTCCTGACAGCCAAGTCAAAAAGGGAAAATAAAACTAGCTATATATCTCTCATTATTCAAGAGAGAGATGAGACCCAGTTTTTTTCAGAAGAGACAGACTTTTCTAGTACTAGACTCCAAAAGAAACTTATCTCCTTGGACTTCCTCTAAGGATCATCAGATATGGCTAGTGACTTCAACAATAAAGTTTCAAAAGATGCAGAGATATTCTCTGACTAGTGACTTCTCATTTCAACCCAGTGGTGTAGTATTAAATTATAATTCTTTTTCTAAAAAACAAACAAACAAAAACAAACAAACAAGAAAACAAACCCAAACTTTTTCTAAAAGGGAAGAGGCAGTAATATAATCCCTTTTTATAGTTTTCTGGGAGACTGACCTGATTCAAATTAACCTAATTGTTAATTTTCAGGAACTGCCAACTAATAATTTTTAAAAGTATTTTATTTGTTAATCATCAAATAACTTTGAATATGCTAAGGACCTGATCCTTGTTCTCCAGAATTTGTGATCTGATTTGGGGAAAGCCCTAGGGTAGTAGTAGCTCCTAACTAAAGTGATTTCCTAAACCTCTGGATGGAGTATCTGTCAATGTTTAGAGACATTTGTGATCGTCACAGCTTGGTTGGGGTAGGAAGTGGACGCTGCGAGCATCTAGTGGGTAGGGGCCAGAGGTGATGCTAAACTTTCTTTAATGCACAGGGCAGTCCCCCCACAGCAAAGAATTATCCTGCCTAAAATGTCAACAATTCTGAGGTTAAGAAAGCCTGCCTTAGGGGTGCCTGGGTGGCTCAGTCATTGCCTTCCACTCATGTCACGATCCATGGAGTCCCAGGATTGAGCCCTGAGGCTGGCTCCCTGCTTGGCAGGAAGTCTCCTTCTCCCTCTCTCACTCCCCCTGCTTGTGTTCCCTCTCTAGCTGTGTTTCACTCTGTCAAATAAATGAATAAAATCTTAGAAAAGGAAGGAAGGGAGGGAGGGAGGGAGGGAGGGAGTGAGGAAGGAAGGAAGGAAAGAAGGAAGAAGAGAGAGAGAAAGAGAAAGAAAGAAAGAAGAAAGAAAGAAAGAAAGAAAGAAAAGAAAAGAAAGAAAAGAAAGAAAGAAAGAAAGAAAGAAAGAAAGAAAGAAAGAAAGAAAGAGAAGAAGCCTTGCCTTAGGGTACTGACACTAGAAGAGATCATTTCTAGATGGGGTAAAAAGAAGCTTCCTGGAGGAGGGGTCCTTGAGTTAGTTCTCCCACCCCACCCCAGCAGAGCTGCAGGATGCTCTCCCCAGGCTCAAGAAATGGTGGAAACAGAGAGAGGCAGTTGAGAAGAGGCAAGGCGTACTGTAGGGTTGCCGTCCAGAAAGGGAATTGTGGGTAAACTAACTGAACTAGAAAAGAGGGAGAATCTATGTGAAGCAATAAGAGAGAAAGCCAGTGAATACACGTGAGTTTAGGGCAAAGAGTTTCTGTTCTGATGTTATGTTCCAAGGTCCCTAAACATTGCTAGTGTTTTGTTTTTGTTTTTTAAACCACACAAATCAAAGGCAGCATAAACTTTTATGTTCACAAAGATCATCTTTGAATTCCGGCTTGTGCTGTATATATGTGGATAGACAGATATCTTCTTCCACTCCCCTACATCATTTTTCACCACCTACATAGTAGGGATTCCTTGGAACTCAGTTTTTATATCACATTAAATTTTTAAAAAATGAGTGCCTACTTAAAAATACAACCTATCAAGGCACAGAGAATTCCGAACCACTGCTATAATTAATAGAACATTGTAGGAATCAGCATTAAGAAATATTATTCTGACCTAGTTCGCCATGTCACGCTGCAGATTGTCCTTTTCTTGAAGCATGGAATGCTTTGTGAGAAAGGACTACAAAGCTAGGTCCCTCGGTATTAGCCATCTCACCCCCCAAAGTTCAGCCAGAAGTGGGACAAGACCCTCCTTACCATGTCGACATGTGTTTACTTCTGGCATAGGAAAATACTGCTGTTGCCCAATTTGGTTTTCCAGCCCATTCACTTGCCTGGAAACATATGTTTTATTCTTTCCTTTGATGATTTACAAATAAATTAGCATGATCCACTAAGGCCTGCCAACTATACATGCGTTACTGAAGAAATCTGAGATGTTGAAAAAATGATTGTAATTTATTGTATCCCGATTCTTTCTTCTGAAGAACCAAATAAATAGCATCAGTTAGTTTATATACCTGACATATTTATTGCAGAAATCCCACTGAGTGCTTCCCATTGTCATGTGTTCTCACACATTGTTTTCACAAATTGTGTTTTGAAAGAAGTCGAGAGAAATTCAGGCCAGAGAAACAAGATGTTATCTTTTGGAAAGGATGAGCCCACTCTAATGGAAGAGGATAATCCATTCAGGGGTTTGCAAAGCCAATGTCTTCCAGTGGGTGTGATAAATCCACAGGATCTGAATCCAGGATTTTGCACTGGGACCTTGAAGTCAGCAGGAACAATTTAGTTGTGCTCCAAGTAAACACAGTGTATCGATGTTATTATTGGGCAAGCATGCACATCTGTTAGGTCAATTCTGTCCTATTTCTTTAAGGCAGTTGCATTCACCAAACAGTTCTGCTTATGTCCCCCACGAATAGACCTAAGATGAATGCATAATGCCAATACTGCTTCTTGATCATCTCTGTGTTTGAAAATCAGGTTTAAAAAAAAAGAAAAACTCACCTGCTGATCTCAGATGGATCACATGCTTGGAGGACCCCTGAAGGGACTCTAGTTCTCTCCTGAATTTCATCAACAGGACCATTTTCAAAAGATGAGAATATTTGAAACAGCTGCCCTTCTTCACTTTCAGATAAACGTTGTACATGCTTTAAGTAATTGTGGCGGGGGGAGGGGCACACGAGGAATCTAAATATTCTTTTCTAAGAAATTCTTCATCATCTTCTTTTCCTAACTCGATATGGTACCTTCCTAGGTATCATTCAGTTCAGCCGGGATATATGAGACAGTTTTTCTCTAGGTTGAAATAGCAGTTGGAGCAGGTTACAGCTGCCAGGGACTTCAAAGAGCATCTAGTTCTACCCCTCAGTTTTCAGGTAAAACATTATACGACCTGCCACAGATTACCTGGCTAGTTAGTGGCAGAGCTCTCACTATGGCCCGGCCTATGGGAGGTGAGATCTATTCTTCTGTAACTGCATTCACTCAGTTACACTTACTGAGGACATATCACAGGCCCAATCATGGAAGAGGAGACACACAGTCCTTGCTCTCAACATGCTCTATCTGGCTACGCTATAGGATTTGGTCACAGTTGATGTAGGACGTGGAACTTCTCCTAGGAGGTGTGTCCTTCTAACCACTCTCCCTTACACCAGATCTGAGAATTTCCTTCAGTTCTTCCCTAGGGTAATCAGTGAGATCAAAGGCCGCTTCCTTTAGTTTTAGAGAGAGGGCCTCTGGTGGGCTTGTCAATAATGAGCTAATCTCAATATTGCTAAAAATAGAAAAGCACCCTTATAACTTACAGAAAACCCCACCGACAGAGAAGCCTCACACACTGACCCCATCTTTCCGGCTTGGATTAGTCAATGATGCCTCCCAGAGGTTTAGTAACAAGGCTACCCCAAGGGGGAGCTCTTCTGGTTTGGAACTGCACTGCAGTGAGTGGTGGATCAAACCCAAAGCACAAGGAGCCTTGCAGAGCTGCATTTGGTAGCATAGTCAGAGGAAGATAACCAGAAAGCCACAAAGAAACCGTTAATCCTCTCCTCCCTGTGTTTTTGCTGCCTGTTTAAAGCTGATGAAATCCTGACAGTATTGGTTGGGCGGGGGGAGGGGGGTTACCCAATATGCAGACCTCACAGACATTTACCAAAGACCAAGTTCCAAGATGTAAAACAAAATAAAACAAAGATTTTCTCCTAATTTGACTCCCAGCAGACCTGAAAAGCATTTCCAACGAGTCCAGTAAGGCATTAAAAATAATGATCCCAGAGAGTCATCACTCCCTTGGTTGTTTTAATATATTTTTGTCTACAAGCAAGAGAAGTTTTCTAAACTGCTCTCTTGGCTTCCTTTGAAAGGTCTCTAGAACAAAAGTACTTTGGGTGACCCCGGGATACCTGGCAACAGTAACCAAGGATGTGGATGAAGCCGAGAAAGATAAAAACAGGCGATGCACTTTTTGACGTCAGAACTAAAATATTGTGCACTTAAAACAGAAGAAAATGCTGAAGCTTAGAAACAAAGAATAACTCCATGAGGAAAATGAGCATGCTTATTGAAGAGAATGTCAAATAAGATTTCTCAAAATGTACTATAAAATCTCTCTTATGCTACCCAGATGGCCCTGTGGGGTAGCTTCTTTATGTGATTGGAATTGGCTTTCCTCCTTCTTGCCTCCTCCTCCTTCTCTTCTTTTTGTAATAATAGCTGTTATTATTATTACTAGCCATCATTTACTGAGTGGCTGGGCTCTCTCATACATTCTCTCTACTTCTCATAACAACTGCTTTAATGAATGGTTATGATCACTGTCTCTGAGATGAGGGAATCGATGTTGGGAGGTTTGATCTGTTGACCGCGGAGAACACAGGCAGCCAGAGCCGCAGCCATCGCTCCATATGGCGAAGCATCAGAAGTCTGGAGGGAAGTGAAGTAGGTGAACATTGGGGATCCACTTCCGTGGCAGTCCTTGGCGTAGCTTATTCTCAGAACCAGACTCAATGGTCTATTACGGCCCAGCCCAATTATGACAAGATCCATAGGCCAAAGTGAAATTGAATGGCTTTTGCCACAGCATCTGTTTCTACCGCACAGCGTCAATGGAAGTCCGACCCACCCACTTCCTATTTGTACCAAATTCTGGCATAGCCTCCTTCCTACAATAGCTATGTCCCTGAAATTAATTTTTTTGTTGTTAAATGCAGTGAATAACAGTGACAATGTACTGTGGGGGAGTTATAGAAAGAATTTGCTATTTTGAGGAATCCCAAGGCGATTTTTCCATCTTCTACGTGATTCTGCTCTCTCTTTACCTCTCCGGGCCTCTCTTCAAACCTGAATTTTCATATGCTAGGATTGACTAGAGAGGAGAGATGGAATGTATGAGCACATTAATATTACATCTAGATGAAGCAGGAGGGAAGCTCTTTTGAAGGGTTTTCAACAAGGTGGGTCTCAAAAGATCTCAGAGCAAAGCCATTAACATTGGTGCAGGAAGAAGAAAATGGATCTTTATAAACCCAAAGCTCACACGTATGTACAGATGTTCATGTGTGCCTGCATATACATGTTCCTGATGTTTACTCAGCTGAGCCTTTCTCACTTGTACTTCTCCCCACGAAAACAACTTCTGTTTACATCTCTCACCCTTCCTCACCCCACTCACACAAGCAATCCTGAAGTTGGGAGCTAAAGAAATATTGCCTATTTAAAAAGGAAAATGGCTTTATAGGGGCAAAGGGGCACCCTCCAGTTACATGAAAAGATAGGACTCCATCAAGGCTCACTTTTTGAAGCTTTTTGTACAGTTGGTAGCGGAGCGGGGTTAAATATCCCAGGCAGGGAGTTGTTTGCCCCAAATTACAGACAGCTCTGTAGGCTGAGTGCTTGAGGAAGACAGCCATGGATCCTCGGTCAGATATTTGGGATGACAACTCTTCTCAGAAATGCATCTTGGTTCCAGTTTCCACTTTATCTCTGGCAGAGATCACTGTGAACATGAACTGAGGACTGTGGGTAGAACTTGGAGCCAGCTGCCAGAGGATGCCCCCACGCTGCTAGGGTCCAACCCAAAAAACAAGAGCAGCCCTCTCAGCGTAAGCCATGTTTCAGGGGCTGGGCATGAAGCTTCCCCACTTGGCGGGGTTTCCTGTTTTTTTGGAGGGTTTCTTGCAACCCTTCCAGATTCACAAGTGAAGCTCTGAGGCTTATGAGGGTGGCATTCCTGCCATTTGGGTATTTGGCTTCTTTGAAGAGTGGGCAGGTCTTGGCAGCCTAGCCACGGCACAAGGATATTAATAATAATCACCACCTTTTGTTGAGTGTTTGTTGAATGACTGACATGGTGGTACATATTTTCTTAGATTATTTCATTTTATCCTTACAGAAACTCTAGGAGAAAAGTCATATAAATATCCCCATTGTACATATGAGGCATAGAGAGAGAGCTTGACATTTGTCCTGAGTCTCAGAGGTAGAAAATGACAGCCTCCCTCCAAATTCTGCCATTATATTTCCTTTGGCCAAACCCTATCAGAAGTGGAAGGCAAGGGAGCCCACTGACATGATCTATATCAGTCAGTCTGGACAGCCCAAAGCAGGGTGAAGAAAGGCAGAGATGGACTTGGATGGGACCTATTGGTCTGAAAATGCCTTTATCGTAACCTCCCTTGATTGATATTTAGCTGGCTACCTAATTATAGATTGGAAATCATTTTGTCTTGGAATTTTGAAGACATTGCTCTTTGCCTTTTAGCTTCCAGCATTACCTTTGAGAAATCCAAAACCATTCTGATTTCTGAGCCCATATATGATTAGCTTTTTCTTCCTGGAAGTTCATAGGATCCTCAAGAGTCCCCTGAACTGCCCAATTCAATTCCCAATAAATCCTTGTTAAAAAGAATTGATCTGTTAAATAAATTGTCCCAACAACTCTTTTGGAATGACAGAAAAAAGAATAACCTATCCATTTTTCTCCCTTAAGCAACATTTAGAGCCCAATCTAATAAAGGTATTGAGTTTTAAAATCTGTTTAAAATATATTTTCTGGGAAAATCACGTTAAATGTGGGAAGAAAAAATCATGATAGTGGGAGTATCCAAAATTATAGTATTTCTATTCAGCATCTAAAAATGTCTGTTATCTTATCCTCACATGAAATTGCTGTTGAATAAGGTCAAGCTAGGTTGACACTAAACAGTGTGTGTCTTTTCAATAACTTGGGGCCAGGGACTCTTCAAAAAGCAGACTTGACAGACATTTCTCTTCAAAAAATGGCATGCTTTATTTTTTTTAATTTTTTTTATTGTTACTTAAAATTTTTTTTCCAGTGTTCCAAGATTCATTCCCCATTCCCTACACCCAGTGCTCCATGCAGTAGGTGCCCCCAGTACCCACCACCAGGCTCTCCCATCTCCACCCCCCTCCCTCCAAGTCCCTCAGTTTGTTTCTGTGTCCAAAGTCTCTGTTGTTTCGTTTCTCTCCCTGGATTACCCTACTTCCCATTTACTTTCCTTCTCCTACTGTCCCGCAAGTAAGTGAAACCATGTGATACTTGACTTTCTCTACTTGGCTTATTTCACTCAGCATAATCTTTATTTTTCATGAGCTTATTATTTTACATGAAGATATCATAACTGGGAGATTACCCTGTGTGGAAACTAATATCCAATACGTTGTTGCCCCAGCACAGAACAATGGGTGACAGAAGTTCTTTGTGAGTTGTAGTCTCCTGAGGGAGCCAAAGTTGGTTGGCCCGACACGATTCCCATGGTCTGTTGAGCACAAAAGTGGAGGCTGGGTCTTGGCTACAAACTAGGCCGCCTGGTCAATAAAACCTGCTTCCACCACCCCAAGGCTGCACTGATTTTGGATTTTTTTTTAACAATAGAAATGAAACTGCCACAGGGGAGAGAAAGAACAATGATGTTTTGACAAATGGAACAAAGATAGAGCTGGACTGACAATTCAGGTCAGAAAGAAAACGAAGGCACAGGAAGACTGATGTTGGTCTGCCTTCTGGCCAAGAACCAACCACTCTGGGAGGTTTCCACTAACATGACAAACTGGCTCAACACTGTCCATTTGGATTCAGCAATTTTGTTGGATGTTTTCTGGCAAAAGAGCACTTTTCTAGAACTTCAAGTGTAATTAGAGTAATAATTACACAATTAACACATATGGGGCGCCTGGGTGGCTCAGTCGGTTAAGCGTCTGCCTTCAGCTCAGGTCATGATCCCAGGGTCCTGGGATGGAGAGCCCCGCGTTTGTCTGAGAAGCCTGCTTCTCCGGCTCCCTCTGCCCCTCCCTCTGCTTGTGTGTTTTATTTCGCTCTACTCTCTCTCTCTCAAATAAATAAATAAAATCTTTTAAAAAATGAACACATATAGCCATAGCATCTTTGAAACCAAAGGAAGAACCAGTGAGAGCTTGTGAGACTCACTGAAAAATGTTGTTGTCCTATTTCTTTGGAGATCTGTTAGAATAGTTCTGGCCTGTGGAAGGGGCTAGGCTGAGAAACCTCTAGTTGCCCTTTTTAGACTTGCAATCCTCTAAGAATGGAAATTAGGAAGCATTCATTTATGACCTTGAAAAAAATGATTATAAAAGTATATTATAATGTATCAGTAAAACGAGCCAGGAAGAGGGTTTATGTGAAAGTTCATGTGAGAAATGCAGCTATTAGTGTGCATGCCATTCCCCACCTTGACCCCAGCAGGAATGTGTAAATTGTAACTTATGGAATGTAAGTGTCTGTTGAGATGTTTCATAAGTCTGCCTGGCAATGAGCATCACAAGGTCCTGTGTGAGAACGGACCCCAGAAAGGGAGAGATGGCAAATGTCACATCGCGCTTTAGGCTGTTCATCAGCCCAGAATCTGACCATCAGAAATGCGCAATGTTCTTTAATAATCGTGACTACTTTCTGACAAGGTGACACTTCGTTATGGGACCCAGCCCAAGAATAAGTAATATGTTCATCTATTCACTTAAGAAATGTCTCTGAGAACCTGTACCATGGCCGGCAGTGTACCAGGCACCACAAGTATGGTGGAGAATGTGAAAGACGCTCCTTTGCCACCATATACCCTACAGCATGTAGACAAACAGATGTAATGCAAAAAAAATAACAAAAATAATTTTATGATTACAATTTGGGTAAATGCTAGAAAGGAGAATACTAGTTTATACAAAAAGAACAAGCAGTCTTCCAAACTCTCTCCGTGGATTATCTCATTTAATCCTCATACAATCCTCTGTGGTAGAGACTTTGTGGATGTGTGTAAATTAAGGCTCTTGAGATGGGGAGATCATCCTGGAATATCTGGGTGGGCCCAATGTAATCTGTAACCGGAAGAGTCCATTAGAGTGAAAGAAGGAGGCAGGAGGGTCGGAGTCAGAGGAGACGGAAGGACCAAAGCAGAGTGAGCAATGCTACTCCTGGTTGGGGCCACAAGCCAAGGAAGGAGGGCAGCTGGAAAAGTGGAGCCGTAGAGCTGCCAGAAAGGAATGCAACCTGCTAGTACTTTGGTTTTAGCCCAGTAAGACCCACTGGGGACTTCTGATCCTCCTAAGATAAGACCATTAAATTTGTGATCTTTTTCACACCAGCATTAGGGAAAAAATGCACTCCCCACTCCACCAGGACCTGTCCCAGGACAGATATCTTTAATCTGTCAATTTCCCACTAGGGCCCATGATCTTTCTCAGCCCTGCAGTCCAGACAGGGATTCCCAATTAGCCAGTGAGATGCAGCTCACTTTGCATCCTGTGGGGCATGTGCAACACCTTACACGTGAGTGTGACCCCACCGGCATCACTGTATATAAATATTAATTACATGAATATTTTCTTTTTTAAAAAAAGATTTTATTTATTTATTGGACATAGAGAGAAATCACAAGTAGGCAGAGAGGCAGGCAGAGAGAGAGGAGGAAGCAGGTTTCCTGCTGAGCAGAGAACCTGATATGGGCCTTGATCCCAGGACCCTGAGATCATGACCTGAGCTGAAGGCAGAGGCTTTAATCCACTGAGCCACCTAGGCGCCCACATGGATATTTTCTTAGTAAGTCTTCTAGATTTGGGTTCAAAGTTGGTTCCACCCCATAATTGCTGTGTCTCCTCAGGCAAATTACATACATCCCCAGGCTTCAATTTCTTTATCTTAAAGATAATAATATCTATCTCCAAGATCATGAAGAGTAAGTGACTTATGTATTAAAGCATAAAAAATCGTGCCTAGCACACAGGAAGTGATCAGATTTTAACAATGGTGATGATGACTGCTATTATTATTATTCCCTATAGCATTTAGCATGAGGTTCAAAAGTCCTTTGGTGGGGCCTACTGTCTATAGTGTGGGACACCCACTGGACAGGTAAGAAAAGGTACAAGTGGACAGGATCTAACTGGGAGAAGACTGAACCAGACTGAAGATGGCCAAAATGGAACAAAGTGGGGGGACTTGACAGTACTGTGAAACTAAAACCAATGGGCTTATCAGTGAATTGCCTATGGGGGTAAAGATATATCAAGGATGACAAAGTCTGAAAACTTATGATGACATGCTAATTATAGCATGAAATAAATCCTTATTTTGTTTGTGGTCTCTCCTGTTTCCCATGTTTTCCTACTGTGGTACTCTTTTGTTTCTTCCCATAACAAAGAAATACCATAAAACTTTAAAAAATTTTAAAAAAATAAATAAACAAATAGGGTGCCTGGGTGGCTCAGTGGGTTAAAGCCTCTGCCTTCGGCTCAGGTCATGATCTCAGGGTCCTGGGATCAAGGCCCATATCAGGCTCTCTGCTCAGCAGTAAACCTGCTTCCTCCTCTCTCTCTGCCTGCCTCTCTGCCTACCTTTGATCTCTCTGTCAAATAAATAAAATAAAATCTTTAAAATAAATAAATAAATAAATAGATAGATAGATAGATAAATAAATAAATAAATAGACAAATAAAATGAAGAGTCAAAGGAGACACCAACCAAGTATAGAGACATAAGCTATTTGGCAACATGTAACAAAAAACCAGGAGCCTTCTTCTATCTCAAATTTGGTTCTTTGTTGCCTCTATGTGAAGAAAACATCATGATTGAGCAGAAAGAGGGAGTGTAAGACAAGAAAAGAAGAAAAGAATAAATAGAATTAAATGGTCTGAATTGATTTTTAGAAAGAGAAACAAGTGAATAACATAAGAAAGGTGTTTTTAATTTTTAATGCCTGTAATAAAGTTGGGCTGGGGGTGTAGGCAGCAGGTGGGAACTAGAGAACGAGGCCTTTTGTGGCTGTGCAGGGTATGTGATGGTGCCAGGGCACTGACTGATGGGAAGAAGGAAACATTCTGGAGATTGAGAAACATTCCGGAAATATGGTTTTGAGGCCCTGTCTTGGCACCAATGAGTACTGGAGCACAGAGCTTACCCACAAGGTTCCTATGAGATACCTCTTGTGTTCAAGAGTTCTGTAAAGTTGCTGGGAACCAAAGGGGGGTCTATGGTCCTCAGGAGGAGCCCATCTCGCTGGCATGTGGGTTGCCTCTAGTATCTCATGGGGCCCCATGGGCTGAAGAGGCGCTAAAGGGGGCCACATTCCCCCAAAATGATCTTCATGCCCTTCGGCGTTTGTCCTCCCAGAGACTGCTGTCGAAGGTAGAATGTTTCTGAGCTGCGGCCCACCAAGAATTGCTGAACGGTGGAGTTTGTTTCTGCATGAAACAAAATACTTATCTTTTTTTCCTTCTGCCTGGTTCCATGATTTGGCTGTGTTTAGCAGAACAAAGGCAGGAAAAGCACACTTTGAAATTATAGCAAGCATTTGAGCAGATTGAATTTAATGTTGGATACACATGTCGACGAAAGTCTCCCTTGGCTCAGGCTGCTGGTTCACTGGGGCGCGGTGTGACGCTCCCCGTTGAGAGGCTGCTGATCTAAGCCAGGGCCAGCTGCTAATGACAAAGAGCGGGAGCCAGGGGCAGCAGCCGAGCCCAAGGAGGGCTGCCCTTCCCCAGGATGCTTCTAGACGCTCTGCCCAGCTCCACTGTGCAGGGTGGGACAGAGGGCAAGAACCTAAAAGCTGCTCAAGTCCCAGCTTGGCCACAGACATTCTGCGTGGCCTTTTCCCACAGCTTAGGTTTGGTTTTCTTGACCCAGGAGATAAAGGGACTGGACTAGATGAGCTATAAGATTTTTCTTTCTGATTTTAGGATTCTGACATTTGGAAAATCTACAGATGCTGGGAAGGAACGCCAGCCACGAGTGTAGGATAAAATTTGGCCCACGTATTTGGGAGGACATCAGCTTTCAAATGTTTTCATGGGCATACCCGTTGGCTTATAGGTGTCAATTCTCAGGATTTATCCTGTGGAAACACTAGCAAAAGTTGGCGATCATGGATGTTTATAGCTGCAAAACATCAACAATGTCTTACGTGTCCACTAGTAGGAGAGTGGTTAAATAAATCTACTATACAACCATAATAAAAAATTAAAAAATACATAATATCTTAATTTTTTATGATAATACATAATAAAAATATCCAAAATATAACTTTATGTGAAAAAATTTAATTGAGTAAAATATATACAACATGATTATGTTTTTTCTGAAATGAAATCCAGATATGTGTAACATATACTATATTTAATTATACATGCATATGCATTGTATTTAATTATACATGCACATATTATGCAGAGAGAGAAAAGGTTGAGAAGATTCCACACCAAAAATAATAGTGGTTTGCTCTAGGGCTGCACAGTTGAATATGGTAACCTCATGTAATTACTGAGGACTCAGAGTGTGGCTGGTGTGACTGAGGAACTGGATCTTAAAATTTTATTTAATTGTAATTACTTCATATTTAATTAAAAACCTGTCCTTCAACTGTATGTTTTAGGAAATATAAATACAGATCAAGTATTCTCAAAAGCAATATGGCATCCATTAAGATGTATTATAAGTGTAAAATGCACACCAGATTTAGAAGACTCAGCCCTCAAAAGTGGTAAATAGCTCACTAATAATTTTCTATGTTATGAATAGTTTGATAATATTAATTAAATGTTGAAGTAAAAATAGTTGGGATACAAATAAAAGATGTGATTAAAATTAATTTCACCTGTCCATTTTTTAATGTGGCTACTAGAAAACTTTAAATCACATGTACGGCTCATATGGTATGTCTAACGGGTATTGCTGCTTTGGGGAGTGTGATAGAGGAGGGGCTGGGCTAAGTTTTTATTTATATGCTTTTGCATTGTTTGATTTTGTTACAGGAAGCCTGGATTACTTTCATAATTTATGAAGAATAAAGACCTTCAAAATGTGAAAATAAAAAAATTCATTTCTAGGATATATCTTGATCTATAAAGAAAATATTTGAGAAAACACTCCCTCTAATTCGTTTCTTTTGGGATGGTGTGTCAGGGTCTGAAAGAAATGTTGGGCCATCAGGTTATTATATAGTGGAACTCTCCTTGTGGTGTCTCTTTGATTTACCAGGACCTTCTAATTGCTTGACCCTTTTCTTGGATGACTGCTATCCTCAGGAAGGCTACTTCTGCCCGACAACCATCCCAGCTGTGTTGGAAGAGGATTGTTTCTCAGAGAGTAGGAGTTAAGCCCAAGAGAGGTAGAAAAAAAAGAGAAATAATCCTTGAAGGGACCTCCCCTCTTCTCTCCAGCTCCCTCCTTCTCCTGTATCAAGATTCCCCAAAGCTTTGGGGATCTATAGTCCTAGGTTGAACTTCCTACCTCGCTAAATGACAAGGCCAGGATGTTAATGTTCCCCACGCAGACACGTCTGTGTTATACATAAAGATGTCTGTGTTACACATAAACACGTTATGGCTGTAACAATATCACTTTCAAAGGAGCACTAATCCAATGAAGTCATCGAGTCAGAAAACATTTGTTTCTCTGTGTCTTGTGTCTGAGCTCTGTGTGAGAGAGAATAGTGAGAAGGAGGGAAAGAGGAAGGACAGAGGGAAGGAAGAAGAGAGAGAGAGAGTACACTTTATAAAACCCTACTTTGCAGAGACAGCTTTTCAAACTGTCCCTCTGGTTTCTTACTGTTTGCTACGGTGTAATTTCCTTATACTTTTTCTGTTTAAAAAGTTGATGGTACTCTGTTCTATACAAACAGGCAGATATACAGATGATCCAAGTTGACATTTTGGATGTGAAGTTGTGGATGTCACAGGGTGACGGGTGGAGAAGAAATCAGGAGCAGTTCTTAAAGTTCAAAAATAGTCAAATTCATGCTTCCCTAAAACCCTAGATCACCCATATCATTGCTCATGTCTGCCTAGATCATATTCACCTGTCTTTATGTCTTCCTTGGTAGGTCCCTCTATCCCCAACACTTAGCATAAAGTCTTGCAAATAGTAGGCGCTTAATAAAAGTTTGTTGATTGAATGAGTGAAAGAATGAACAAAGAAATAAATGGACCTACCATTCAAGGGTCAGTCTTATATAAAACATTAATGAAATTAGAATTTCATTTAAAAAATGGACTTGTAAAATTTTCTATCTTATTTACACTATATTTATTAAATGCCTATCATGGGCTAAAGTAAAAGATGGCTGAACAAAGCCAGATTTTACACACACACACACACACACACACGTGTGTGTGTGTTCATACATATACACATGGTCTCAGCTCTTATGAAGTTTACAATCTGGGGAGAGAAGAAAGGTAGGGATCAGCTATAAATACATAAAATTAAAAATCACAAATTGTAGTAAGTGCTCCCGAGGATATGATCAGAGCTGATGATTGAGAACAAAGCAAGGAGCTATACTTAGCCAAGCCAATTTTTCTCTTCTCTGAGAACAAAGCAAGGAGCTATACTTAGCCAAGCCAATTTTTCTCTTCTCTGAGAAAGTGACATTGCAGTCAAAGCATGGAGGTTTGGGAGTCAACTTTTAAATAAACAAATTGGGGGCCAGAAGGTCCAGAGGAGAGGAAAAGCCTTCCACACACCAAGGAGTAGTCCCTGCTGCTTCTGTGACTTACCACCCAAACGTGTAATGTAATTTGAATTTGACTTGATTCATTTGGGTTTTAGGGCCCATGCTAATTTGCATGCCTGACGAGGTGTCAATGTTTGTTGGAACCCACGTGCTCAGAGTATAAAGAGGGTGATTTCCGTTATTAGAAGGGCAATGTGATTATAAGGGCATGTCCTGGGAGTAGGCTGAGGGGTGGCTGGCAGTAGGCTGGTGGATTTCATTCACGTGTCTTCAAGGTTGTCTCATACCTCTTCACATTAGTTTCTGCATTTCTGATCTGTTCTCAGTATTCCATTTCTGCTTTCAATATATATATATTTTGTTGACAGTAATTACATGAGATTCATAAGAGTATTCTTACTTTTCACTTTATACTCCTTGTCCCTTTTGAATAGTTTAAAATACGAGTTTTTATAAGTTATCTTTTAAAACTGGTAAAATACAATTGTGAATTATATATATAGTTCTGTTTTACATGTAACCCTATGACCATTGTTAGGAATTAGTTTTCTTTTTTCCCCAATTATTAAAGCAATGTAAGTTCAGTGCAATCAGATTCAGAAAACTTATGAAAAAATAAAAAGAAAATTAAATTCTCTATAACTTAATCCCCCAGAGATTACCACTGATAATATCTTGTTATATTTCTTTCTCAATACTTTTTAAAAAACAGAATCAAGTTCTACTTGTTAAGTTATACTTGGCTTTTAAAAACTCAATATATGTAGGCACTTTTCCATGACAATAAATGCCGAACTTTTGTATGGATCTATCATAATTTAAATCAATGGACATTTAGGTTGTAATTTTCACCATATAATTAAGTTTTAATCTAAATTTTAAAATAATATTTATTTATTTATTTTGGGGAGGGGAGAGGCAGAGGGAGAAGGAGAGAGAGACTCAAGCAGACTCAATGAGTATAAACTAGATGTTTGAAAATGTTTGAAGGGGCACCTGGGTGGCTCAGTTATTAAATGTCTGCCTTCGGCTCAGGTCATGATCCCTGAGTCCAGGGACTGAGCCCCACATTGGGATCCCTGCTCGGTGGGGAGCCTGATTCTCCCTCTCTTACTCTCCCTGCTTGTGTTCCTGCTCTAGCTGTGTTTCTCTCTGTCAAATAAATAAAATCTTTTAAAAAAATTAAAAAGAAAGAAAATGTTTGAAAATTTAAACTGACCAAATCAAATTCAGGGTTAATTTGAATTAAAATTCAAACAATTTAAACAGTAAGTTTTGGGGCGCCTGGGTGGCTCAGTTGGTTGGGCAACTGCTTTCGGCTCAGGTCATGATCCTGGAGACCCGGGATCGAGTCCCACATCAGGCTCCCTGCTCGGCGGGAAGCCTGCTTCTCCCTCTCTCAGTCCCTCTGCTTGTGTTTCACTCTGTCAAATAAATAAATAAAAATCTAAAAAAAAAATAAAAAAAAAATAAAATAAACAGTAAGTTTTACTCAAAATGCCCTTTCTTTCTTTCTTTTCTTCCCTTCCTTCCTTCCTTCCTTCCTTCCTTCCTTCCTTCCTTCCTTCCTTCCTTCCTTCTTTCTCTTCCCCTTTCCTTCTTTCTTTCTTTCTTTCTTTCTTTCTTTCTTTCTTTCTTTCTTTCTTTCTTTCTTTCTTTCTTTCAAGATTTATTTATTTACTTGAGAGAGAGAGCGAGCACACAGGCACATGGGGGAGGGGCAGCCAGAGAAAGGGGAAGCAGATTCCCTTCTGAGCTGGGAGCCACAGGCAGGGCTCCACCTCCTGATTCTGAGATCATAACCTGCACCTAACCAAGAGTTGAAGGCTTAGCTGACTGAGCCACCTAGTTGCCCCACAAAATACCTTTTCATAAAATATCAATTTCTCAGAAGGTTGGTGGTGATGGGTAAGGAGCAGTGCCTCTGAAATCTATCTAATGCTTAGTTTGAAGACTGGCTGATATCTGTTGTGTGGAATACTGTTGGAGCCCTCCCTCTGATCACAACTGTTACTGTGTAACCAACATGTCAGGCAAGGGAGGGGGCAGGCAAGAGGCAAAGGTCCAGGTGCCCAGAAGTGGGTAGGCGGGAGGATTCAAGCCATCAGAGGTGCCCACATACCAGGACTTGAAAAAGAGAACCTTCACCAGTTTCTCTCCGACGAAACAGAACATCAGCCAGGGCTGGATTGTCTTCCTACAAGATCAGCCTGTCTCAGGCCAGTGAATACACAGAGATCCGTTCCACCTTCAGACCTGACATTCCCCTTAGTTACCAGCCTGTGATTTCCAAAAGACTATTTTCTGTTTTTCAGCTATAGCAACCTACTCTCTTAAATAACTTCTTTATCTGGTGGGGCAATTACAGTCTGTGACTAACAGCTGTGGTTCATAAACATAAGTTTCACTGTTTGGGTCAGTAGTTCTTAGCCTTTTCTGAATGGCAACTCCCCCAGCTGATCTTGGCATTAACAGAAGCACCAACCTCGGGTTGCTACTCAATAGTGCAGCTTACTGTTGGAGGGTTCTGTTTTCCCATTATAAAGGAGGTGACATTTTTATTAAGTTGCAAGTCCTGGCAGTTAATGCCAAACATATTTCTGGATGTTGATTTTATTAGTGATTTTAACTTTCTCCATTGAGCTTTTCTTTCTATTCCAAATGGTCTACAATAGACATGTCTTTCTTTTAGACTTAGAAGAAAAATGTTCTTTCAGAAAGTAGTTCTCAGGCTCCATGAAGGATTTTAGACCCAACACCAAAAAGCATAATCCATGAAAAAAAAAGTATAAATTACACTTCAGAAGAATTAAAAGGTTTTGCTGTATGAAAGACTATGTAAAGAGAAAGAAAAGACAAGCTTCTGGCCTGGGAAAACATAATATTTGCAAACCACACATTGACAAAGGATTTATATCTAGGGCATACAAAGAACACTCAAATTTCAACAGCAAAAATGATCAAATTAGAAAATGGGCAGCCTAGAAGATGTGTGTCATTGAAGAGGGCATACAGATGGATAAGCACATGAAAAGATGTTCAACGTTACTAGCCATGAGAGAAATGCTTTTGACCATGATGAGATACCACTACACATCTATTAAGATACCTAAAGTAAAAAAACTGTGACAATGCCAAGTAGAGTCGGGGAAACCAGATCTCTCATACATGGCTGGTGGGAATGTAAAATTGTGCGGTGACTCTGGAGAATAGTTTGGCAATTTCTTAAAAACCTAAACATAGACTTTCCATATGACCCAGCAATTTATCCCTGGGCACTTACCGCAGAGAAATAAAAGAACCTGAACAGGCGTATTCATAGCAGCTTTATTTTATTCATACCAAAATCTGCAAAACATCAAAGTGTTCATCAATAACTAGTTAAACTATGCTACCTCAAACCATGAAATCATACTCAACGACAATAAAAGAGCAAATTACTGAATAAGCAACAACCTGGAAGGACCTCAAGGGCATTATGCTGAGTGAAAAAAGCCAATCTCAAAAGGTCACATATCGTATGATTCCATTGATACCACATTCTTGAAATTTTAGATGAAATGATAGAGATGAGCAGGTGGTGGGAAGGAGGGGGACGAGTGTGACTATGAAGGGTAGTATGAGGGAAATCTTTGTGATGATCCGTACTGCAGTGGTGACTACGCAAATGTACACATTATAAAATAGCCCACACATTTGTTCGCACGCATACACACGCACACAAACGCACACACACAGTATCAATGTCAGTTTCCTGGCTTTCTTATTATATTATAGGTAAATAAGACATAACTATAGAGGGAAATGAGTAAGAGTACCCAGGATCATTCTGTACTACCTTTGCAACTTTCTGTGAGTCTGGAATTATTTCAAAATAAAAAAACTTTTTAAAGGAAATTCTTGCTAATTATCAAAAATTTTAAATATGCAGGAGAAAACATGAAGAATACAAGTCTTAAAATTCATTATTTTTAGAATAATAATTTATTTTATTTTTTCAGTGTTCCAAGATTCATTGTTTATGCCCCATTTGTTTTAGAATGTGAGAATTTATTGCTTAATTTTTATTTGAGATAAAACTCACTTAACATAAAACATCATTTTTACTTTTTTAAGTGTACGATTCAGTGATTGTTTTTAGTTTATTCACAGTATTGTGCAATCATCACCTTATACGATTCCAAATATTTTCATCAGCCAAAAGGAAACCTCATACCTATTGGGTCATTTTCCCTCCCCTGCAGTAACTAATCTAGTCTCCACATATTATATGATTCCGTGTATAGGAAGGGTGCACAGACTCATACAACAGGATACAACAGTCCTTTGTGACTGGCTTCTTTCACTGAGCATAATGTTTTCAAGGTTCATCCCCCAAGTAGCATGCATCAGTACTTCATTGTTTTTTGTGGTCGAATAATATTCCATTGCATGAATATATTTAATTTTAATTTTTGATACAATTTTTCTTTGCTCCCTTCCTGCAGGTCTTTTACATTGGTTGGTGAATTGTCTCCAGCCTGGACTGCTGACTTGTGACCTCCCATTATTCAAACCAAGGCTGACCTATGTGGGCACCTAGAGCCCTCTAGCTTCATTCCTTCACTTCTCAGCATCTCCTGAAATCAAGATGCTTCATCGGGACCCAGAGGATCTATAGAGGGGAGGGTCTCCTTGTGGCGCATCAGAGGTGAATGGCGTCAGGGTGGCAGGGAGGGGAGACAGCCAGGCTGTCTTCGGAACAGCCCAGGCAATTTAGTATCTTCCTAGTGAGTCACAAGCTTGACTCAACTCTCTAGAACAAGGAGCGCTAAATCTTTTTCCCAACGCAGTGTTTTTCTAAGCTGTTTTGGAAGCACACGTATTTTGCCTGCTTGTCCTTACTCTCTTCGTGGTGCTCCCGAGTCCAGAGCTGTTTGTCCCACAGAGTTGCAGTGACCAGCTTACCCACCACCAAGCATCCTCTCCTTCCATCACTGATGTCACAGCTCGGCTGAGTTGTCTGTGTCCATATTATGTTGGTGTCTTAGTGGACGCGAAGCCCATTGACCGAGCCCTTATGATGTGTAGGCCTCAGGCTGAGTCCGTCTGCCTTTGGGCCCAGACTAAAGCTGTTCTTATTCCCCCACTAAGATTCAGAGACAGAGACTCCAAGAGCTTTAGGGTCCAGTCCAAGATCGTATCACCACTGAGTGGCTTGGTGAGGTTGTAACACAGAGCGATGCGTCATCCAAGTACACTGAGAGCATAGGCTCTGCAGCCAGGCTTCCTGGGTTCCAGTCCTGGCTCCTTGTCCATTAGCTATTTGGATTTGCCTCCATTTCTCTACTATCTGTAAAATGGGAGTAATAATAATAAATACCTTACTGTGTTGTTGTAAAAATTAAAGACATGAATCTGTTACAGCCTGAGGGCTATGTGTCTGACACATACCACGTGAGTAATCACTGTTGTCGTGGTTGTCATTATTATTATGCTGAGTCTTAAAAATGGGACAGGGAGGCAGGAAAAAAAAAAACAAATGACAAAAACAGACATCATTTCACGCCGCCTCAAGAGATTTCTCCTGGCCAAGTGACACAGAACACGCTGCCTCCAAGCGGCTGCTCCTAACCCCAGGGGCTTTCGGCCACCTGCAAAGCCATTTCCAAAGCGACATTCTTCAGGTCAGTGCTAAGTTGCTGTAGTGACAGGATAGGGGATGAAGGGGGCACAACCCTTTCCTACAAGAACCAGCAAAGGATTTTCTTTGGAGAAGCATATTGTGTAGTGACCTGGAACATTGCCTTTTTTAACTATTTGCTTAGGAGCACCTGCTCATACTTTGGGTATCTCTATTTCCACAACACAACTTGGACTGTCAGCGCTACAGGAAATATAGCCATTAGTGCCTTTAACTCTAATCAGCTTAGAGAACCAATTCTGGGAACTCCAGAGCCATTTCAGAAAACTTATCTTTACCAAGGGGAGACATGAGACATTACCTGCTTCACAGTGACTGGTTACAATGGTTAAGAGCCCTGGAGTTGAGGCTTTCTTCACTCCTCTGAAATGGCAATGGCTTCGGTCCAGGCCAAAATCTGTTTCAATCTGGAATCCCAATCAACAGCCCTGTGAAGGACTTCGCTTTGAGAGCCCCTAAGTTGGCTGAAGGAAGATAGGCCTCCTCATCAGATGGGCTGAAACTGGCGGGCCTCCCCAAGCTCAGGGAGCTACAAAGACTTCTTGGGCAGAGCAGTAAGAATGTTACTGCTGGTATAGGACTGTGTGCCAGGATTATAGCTCTGAGTCCCTGACACAGACTCCAGGATCTCATGACTTTCAGGAAGGACAAGGTTTACAGCTGATCTGTAGAAAGGAGAGACTCTTTCCAGAATCCCTGAGTATAAGGAATAGCTGATTTAGTGGGGGGAAGAGAGAGAGGGATGGGGTTATATACACTTAGGACTGGTGTCCAAGATAAGTGCCCTTAGAATTCCCCTGGGGGGGGCGGGTTGGGGTGGGGCTGTCTCTATAAAGAATTATAAGTCTTAAAGATTTTAGAAATTTATCTTGATTTGTTTTTTTTTAAGATTTTACTTATTTATTTGACATAGAGAAACACAGCAAGAGAGGGAACACAAGCAGGGGGAGTGAGAGAGGGAGAAGCAGACTTCCGGCTAAGCAGGGAGCCTGATGCGGGGCTCAATCTGGGGGCTCCTGGATCATGACCTGAGCCGAAGGCAGACACTTAACGCCTGAGCCACCCAGGCGCTCCCATCTTGATGTGGTTTTATCAGCATTCCTATTCCACGTGTTAGTAGAAGGTGCTAATCTTCATGGCACCATCACTTAACTGAACTCTTTTATGATGAAGAAGCTGAAGCCCAGAGTCAGAGAGAAATATAGTAATGAAGGCCCAGAACCACAAATGGCAGCCCTCCGTCTAGTTTTCCTCACTCACAGCCATATTGCTAAAAGATGATTCTAAAAATGTCCTTCTACACAGATCATTCCTCCTCTCTTACAAGGCTGGTGGGTCACCTCCCAGCAGATAATTCTATCCACAAACTATTCCAAGTACTCTGAAGCATGTCTCACCATGAACTAGAGCTTCTGTGGAAATGGGGAGGAAGGAATCAAGGTTGGTTTGAGAAAAGAAGTGATTAAAAGGCTCAACAGAACAATCCTGCTGACTCGGAATGACTAGACAGTGGTCTTCCCGATTACCTCGTGTTTCTGCTCATGCTTATTGAAGGAATGAATATATGGAGGATTGAAATGTAATACGAGCAATGCTGCTGAGTCTAATCCAGTCTTTCTCCCCTGGTGAGTATGGATTACCGTTCCGGGGACTTCAACCAATGGCAAACAGGGTCGGCAGTCTTCCCTTTAGCAAATTTTTGGTGATTTACTGACCCTGTTGTAAAAGGTGAGGGTGTCCAAGCTGGCTCTTTTCTGTTTTAAGAAGTGAATTCCTTCATATCAGTCTGCTTATCTTTCACTTGTCCTTTTCTTCATAACAATATCTTAAAGAATGTATACACACCCACCGACACACACACACACACACACACACACACACACACACACACACATCTAGACTTTGGTTGATTGGACCACAGGATCACTTGATCCTATTTACTTCATTTAGGAAATGACTCTGGAGGCCACAAGGCAAAACCCAACCCACTGATGCAACTGGCAACTAGACACAAAACAACTCGGTGATGGGTTCAAGAAAAATGAGGTCAATTTTAAAAAATAACTTTAAAAAATTCAATGACCAGCTAGCTTCACTCAATACATATTTTTGAGCAGCCATGAATGAAATGCAAAGAAGAATACGTAGAGAAATACGTTCCGTAAACTAAGTTAACAGAGGCTTTTAGAGACACCTTTTTTAATTTATTGCTTCTCAGGGCTCCTGGGTGGCTCAGCATTTAAGCGTCTGCCTTCGGCTCAGGTCATGATCGCAGGGTCCCGGGATCCAGCCCTGCATCAGGCTCCCTGGTTGGCGGGAAGCCGGCTTCTCCCTCTCTCGCTCTCCCTGTTTATGTTCCCTCTCTAGCTGGGTTTCTCTCTGTCAAATAAATAAATAAAATCTTACCCAAAAAATTATTGCTTCTCAACTTAAGCTAAATGTTTTAGCATTTTATAAAATAATTTTTACAGTCACAAATCAAGATTTATCTACATTCAGGTAGATTCTGCTGGCTCATGTCTAAAAAACTTGGTCCTCTTGAGGGTAATATCCTTTGCTTTTCTTCAAGTACTTATTAACACCTTTTACTTTTCAGAAATTATGCCAAGTATAGAGGCTACAAAGAAAGAAGACGCTGCCCCCGTCCTACAGGGACTGACATGGAGATTAAATGCTCAAACATTTTCTCACTGTCACCATCATTTTCCTTCTTAAAATGCCATCAATCTAAGCTTCATAGACAATGCTCCTTACACATCCTGTGGTTTCTCCACAGGATGTCTACACACTTGCTACTTAGTTCTTTTTAAGATGTACACATAGTTCAAATTAAACAACTTCTCAGAAATGCGGCTGTGCATTTTGTTTTTGTCTTTAACTTGTCACCCCACCCCCCACCCCGGTTCTTTCTTTGGCTCTGGCTAGTGATCTGAAATAACAAGGTGCTAAACTGAGAAGGGCCTGCTTGTCTCAGGTGCCCCACATGGTGCTCACTGGTAAGGGTTTTGTTATATCTTTCTTTCCCAAGTTTGTTTTAGCCTATTTATCCCTAGATTGTTTCCTTTCATATTAATTAACCATTATTGTTATCCATTAAAGCATTATTTATAATATCTTAAAAAAAAAGAAGTAACCTGTATCTTCATCTGTAGGAAGGTAGTTAAATCAACTATGGCATATCCATAGTTAAAAAGAGTGAAAGGTCTTGGGGACACCTGGATGGCTCAGCTGGTTGAGGGTCTGACACTTGATTTCCACTCAGTTCATACTCTCAAGATTGTGGGATTGGGCTCCGTGCTTAGTGGCGAGTTGGCTTCTCTCCCTCTCTTTCTCCCTCTCTCTCTGTCCCTCCCCCTCCTTGCTCACACTCTATTATAAATAAATAAATCTTTAAAATATGAATGAGAGGTACCTTTAAATGTGGAATGCATAAAAGTAGAGATTGGGATGGTCTTCGTCAGAGGCTGGATGTTGGAGGAAACAGGGAGATGTTGGTCAAGGATATGAAGGCTAAGTTATGGCAGGATGAATAAGTTCTGGAGATCTAATGGACAGCATGGTGACTAGAAATAGTAGTACTATATTGCATTCCTGAAATTTAGTAAGAGAGTAGATCTTCTCACCATAATGGTAACTCTGTGAGGTGATTGATATGTTAATTAGCTTGATTGTGGTAATCCTTTCAAAATGTGCACATAGATCAAAAAAAATGTGTGCAGCACCTGAATTATATACAATTTTTATTTGTCAAGTGTACCTCAATAAAGCAGGGGGTGGGGTGGAAAGGAGAGGTCTATATGAGCAGATTTGTATGAAACATTGTAAAATTTTAAAAAGGCAAGTTATAGAACAATATGTTAAAAAAAAAACATACGTGAATCCTTAGAAAGTGATCTGAATACACCCATACACATAGTATTTGAATGAAAAAAGTTTTAGGAGATAAAGAGACTTGACGGTGTAGAACCCAGCAAGTGAGGCAGGTAAGGAGCAGATGAAGAAAGGAATGCACTTTCAAACTGCACTTTTCTTTTGATTATATTGACAATGAATAGATATACTTGCTGTAATTAAATAAATAAAAAGGAGAATATAATATTTTCCTCGATATTGCAACACTATATATTCTTCTGGACTTGCATAGCTGTTGAATTTTCACATACTTTAATAATACCCTTATCTCCTCTTTGATAGCTTCAGGGAATTAAGGCCCCAGACCAACAAGTTTGAGTCCCCTTGCCTGTGTGCTGTTTCTGCAGGTTCCCCATCCCCTGGGATAACACAGAGTGTGTTTCATTCAGACTCACTCTACACCGTTCCCAGAAATCTTGGTCACATGATAGATGGATTTGTCCTGGAAAGGCCATGAAAGGAAGCCAGAGTGGTATGATTTTCAACTCACAGATCAGGAAACTGAGGCATGGAAAGTTGACCAGGGCTGCTCAGGCCACATGAGATGTTAAAAGTAATGGGATGCGGTGGAAAAGGTCTTGGGTTCAAAGCCCTGAGCCCCAAGTTCAAGTTCTTGACATATTACATTTTATTTAAGCAAAATTTTAACTCCCTGAGCCCCAGTTCTCATGTTGGTAAAATAAGGATCAGAACATCGACCTCCAGAGCGGTACTATCACATGAGAGTATTCAAATTTTTTTCACATCCTAAAGCGCCGTCTATATCATAGCAGGACCAAGCCCCAGGAAGTTAGATATGACCACTCAGACCATTGTGGTTGTGTGTGCAATTAGGCTTTTGTTTGTTTGATTTTCTTATGCTCAAAGCACAAATTTAAAAATGTCTTTCAAGCACCTTGGAAGTTGTCCTTTTACCTTGAATAGTCTTGTTCTTTAAACTCAAGCTCTTTTTTTCTCTGCCCCAAATATTTCTCTTCATGGGTTTTAAAAGAGGCACAGAAGTATCAGTTCCACAAGGAAGGCAACAGTACTCTACTAGAATGCCATACCAAATTGAAGAGAAGTCTAAAAGCAGATTAAAGTTGTTTCAAATGCTTCAAAGAGGAGGAAAAAATTTAATCCCCCAAGGCTTCTTTAAATCCATATTTCTTAATTTCAGAAAACTTCCCAAGTCTTTTAAAAGGCCCAAATATCATTTTACAGTGTGAATGAGTAATGGAGAACATTTCCCAATTTTTAAGGACATTCTTCTTTCCTTAAAAAAGGGCTTGGGAAAGCTGGGTCCCTCGTCACAGAGGAACTGGCCCAAGAGGCTGATGACCTGCCTGTCTTAGTAGGGAGTGGGGGTAGCCGTCCCCAGAGCCCTGAGCCTGAAGTTGATGGCTAATGACTACCTAGAGAATTCCTTAAGGAAGCAGTGTCAGGCCTTATCCCTGTTATTTCTGGGCGAGATTTGCATGTCTGTCATTGTGTGGAAGAACGCCCAGTCCCTCTACTGTGTAACACTGAAGGAAAGAAAGTTTCCAAATGAGAAGAAAAACAAGGCTGGTTATAATAGACCCAAGTAGGACCCTTTCACTTGCTTTAGAAAACCGTTCTTTTAAGCTGTCTTCACCTGCCCGGAGAGACCAACCCCTGTCCTGAAGCACTTTTCCTGATTCTTCCCTTGCTGACCTGTGGAAGCAACAATAGGAGCCCCCATGAGAGCATGAATATGGATCGAGATGAATCTGGGACCAACCACTTTGTCAAAGAGCTTACGTGAGACAGACACTATTATTAGCCCCATTTTACAGATGACCAAGTTGAGGTCTAAAAGCATAATACAGCCGCCGAATAACACATAACTACTTAAGGGGTTGAGTGGGTACTTGAACCGGGATCTTTCTGACTCCGAAGTCATGCTTAGCCAAAACAGCACACTGCCTAAATACAGGTCACGTGGCCAGGGTTCAACACTTTGTTCTACCTCATCGCTGAAATTTTCTTATAGTCAACAACAGCAGCCCGTGTCCCTCCTAAGTGTGCAGAGTGGCTTACATGCCTGGTTTCTTTTAATGCTTCCCAGCAGGTGTAAATGGAATAGACTACCTGACCTTGGAAGTAATTTCTGCCTCTTCTGTCAGACTTTTCTTTTCTCCTTCTCTCCTGTTTTCTTCTCCCTCTTTCTTCATCTCGGAGATGTTCTGGTTGCATTTTTTACCTTGCCTTCAGACTGGCCTAACAGGCAAACTTTGTTGTGAGGAAGATGGTGACGGGAGACATCTTTTCAGGTGTCTTCCATTTAGGTCGTAGGGGGAGTTAGGGGGGGGTCCCTCTCTGCTTTCCGTCTTCAGGACACCTCCCTGCAGAAAGTGCCGGAAGGGTGAGCTCAGACCACAGCTTGAACGCTGACTGCAAGTCATCCAGCTCCCGAGGTGATAGAGTGTCCTTTCTTTAAAAAAGGAGATAAATATAGCTAAGAAACAACACTTTCCTTAGTTCTCTGAAAGGTTGGCATCCTTCCAGGATAGACTTATGTACTTTTTGTACTTGGAGGAAAAAAAGAGATGGGATTTGATCCAAGAATGGTCCTACAAACAAGAGAAATATGGAGCGAGCAGCTGGAGCTCAGTGGCCAAGTGGTACCACCAGCTGCAGGCCCATTAATTAACATTCCCTGGTATGGAGAGCTCCGGTGACCTTGATTCTTGTTGAATTCACAGAGATAATTTTTACAGAGCCTCTACTTTTCTCGCTGCAGTGTATTTATCCAAGCAGTACCTTGCGTATTTCCCCCCATCTCTCTGAGCAGTAAATTTATTCTAATTGCAAAGAGATATAGTAAAAGCCTGATTGAACACTTGGCAGTTTCTAGAGATTTATTTCTGGGGCTTAAGGGGGTTTTTAGAGTGTGTGACTAGAACGGGGTTGAGGGGAGCTGGGGAAAGGAGTCCAAGCGAAAATGTAGATTTAATGGATCTATAAAATGACCCCTCTAGATAAAGCCTTGTTCCAAAGACTTATTAAACAGCCTGACCCAAACCAGGGTCTGTGACAGCCAGTCCGACACGACCTGTCTGAAGATTTGCACATTCTTCTCTGGGTTTTCAGGTTTCCATATGATATTTGTTATTCCCCAGGCAGAGGTGGGACAGGGGTGGGTCTCTTTTCCAGAGAGAAGAAGCATATTTAACTACAAACTTCTAAGTACTAAAACAATGAAAAGAGGCAAAAATAAACCTCCAGTACCTGCCCTGAAAGTCACTCTGCCTATTCTTTAACCTCCTGGAAAGCTGCATTCTGGATTTTAAGCGTAGGATCCTGGAAGGTGAATCATGAGAGCCAGCCCTTTGTACCAGGATTTCTGTTCTTCAAAACCCAGTTATCTGTGGCGCTTCCAGCCCACGGTGAGACAGATGGACACTTTCTCCTCTAATGGGGCCTTCTGCTCGGAAGCGACTTTATCTGTACACACCGTGGAACTTTTCCATGAAATCCTTCTAGGCTTTGATCCCAGGAGTGGCATTCATCTTTTCTGCAGCTGCTTTGCAAGTTTTGCTGAGGATGAATTTTAGGACTTTCAACTGTTAAATTTGTTATCTTGTAAATCTACTGACTGTACTAAAATAGGGACCTCTGTTCTGGAGGTAGACACAAGACAGAAAAGGGTACAAAGTAGATGCTAGTGAGGAAGAAGGCTGCAAAGTCAGTGACTGGCCTCTTGGGCCAGAGGCTAGACGGAGGGCGGTGAGCGGTTTGGGATGTCGCCTGCATTTTCGCTTTTTTTCAGGTGTTGGCATAAGGAGACCTTGGGAACGTTTCTTAAATTTTCGTGAAGTTTAACACACGGGGGTGGGGGGAAGCCATTTAACAAGCTGTTTTAAAGTTAACACCCAAGTCAAGGCATATATAATATTGCTGACTTTCCCCCATAAGCTTCTCAAGAGAACTGCTATTATGACGTTTATGGGAATCACTTCTGTGCTTTTTAAAATAATTAGTTAGCACCTAGGTGTGCATCTATATAGAATAGTTTAATTTTATATCTTAGAACTTTATATAAATGGATACCTGCCCTGTTCTTTTGTACCTGGCTTCATCTGGCATTAGAGTCATTTATCCAGGGGCGCCTGGGTGGCTCAGTCATTAAGTGTCTGCCTTCTGCTCAGGTCATGATGTCAGGGTCCTGGGATTGAGATCTGCATCAGGCTCCTTGCTCAGTGGGGAGCCCGCTTCTCCCTATGCCTGTTGCTCCCCCTGCTTATACTCTCTCTCTCTCTCCCTGGCAAGTGAATAAATAAATTCTTTAAAAAAGCAAGGTAAGTCCTAGGTTTAATGGCAAAATGGACAGGATTTGTCATTTGTTCTTTCATCCAATAAACACGAACTAAACTTCTACTGCAGGACTAATGAATATGTGGCAGAGGCTCTTTCTCCTCCCGTCTGTGCTCACAACAGACATTACTCATTCATATGGGCGTCCTTTCCTATTGAGTCTGAAGTGGCTTCAGAATCCTTTGAAGCATGGTCCTCAAGGCAGCTACTGTTAAGGATCAGAGATGGGAGTGTGATGGTTAATTTTCTGCTCCACTTGGCTAGGCCACAGTACCCAGTATTTGGTCAACATTATTCCAGATATTTCTATGAAGGACTTTTTTTTTTTAGTTTTGATTATATTTTTAGTTGAGATTTACTCAAAGTCAGTAGGCTTTGAGTAAAGTAGATTACCTTCCAAAATGTGGGTGGGCCTCATCCAATCAGTTGAAGACCAGAAGATTGTCTTTGGATTCAAACTGCACCTCTTCCCTGGGTCTCCTACCAATGGACTACCCCTGCAGATTTTGAACCTGCTATTCCGTGGGATCATGTGAACTAATTCCTAAAACCTCTCTCTCTCTCTCTCTCTCTCTCTCTCTCTCTCTCTCTCTCTCTTTCTCTCTCTCTCTCAGTTCTGTTTTTCTGGAAAACCTGACTAATACAGGTGGCATGATATTGGCTTAAGATTGTCTGATGGCAAAGGAAGAGAAATCCTCCCAGACTAAGTAAAAGGGATTTATTGTTGATAGAGTGGAATCTCTTAGAATTAAACATCAGGGAATATTTTAATATTTAGTATTACCCTCCTCAATAGCAAATCATTACAGCACTATTTTCATCTGAGACATTTTACAAAATAAAAATGTGAGCTTAGGGGTGGCTGGCTGGCTAAGTTAGAAAAAAAATCATGGAACTCTTGATCTTAGGTCATGAGACTGAACCTCACGTTGCATTCTATTTAAATAAATAAAACTTAAAAAAAATCTGATGAGTATATAGACAGTTTCTCCCCAGTCTGTGACTGTCACCAGGTACTCCCTGAGTTCTAGAGCAAAGAAACTATTCTGACTTTTCTCAGCCAGTAAACATTACTGTGTACTACTGTGCCTGTTCCCAGCCAAGAAGCTAAGCTCCTTACTAACCTGGCCAAGTTAAATATGTCCTGTGATGTATATGGTTTTTTTCTGCCCTAACCTCCCTTTCTGCCATCACTTTTGTGTTCTGGTAAACAAATCTGACCCAGACTGGTTGACCAAAAGGTCTAGCTAATCATATTGGACCCACTGCAGAGAAATAAAGGGGAGAGTGTCATGTTAGATGTTAGAATACAGGTTTTCTGGAAGCTGTAGAACCTCCTACATTGGATAAAGACACAGAGAGTCTAGCTCAGCAGGTAAATAGAGATACCGTTGGGAGTCCTTTGACTTAGTTAGGTCTTCATGATGGGTCAGGGGAGCTCAGGGTTGACCAACAGATACATGACCAGGAGCTGAAAGAAATGATGGAAGAGAGAACAGAAGAGTGATGGCCAGTGTGCAAAGCCTGCGTCACATCTCTATGAGGACTGTGGCAGCGGGGGCTTTCAGGCTGCTGCTAACTAGGGAGGGGTGACGGCCAGGCCTCTGCTCTGGGTCTGTGGGCTGGCTGTGCTCTCTGCTTCTCCTGCTTCTCCACGAGCTTCCTTACCACATTCTCCCCTCTGCAGATCAGTCCCGCCTGTAAGGCTCCTGGTTCCCACTGCTCCATCACTTGGTTTCACTTTGGGTTTTTGTAGTAGGTGTCACTGATGTCCTGCCCGGGTCCTCTGGTCCACCTTGGAGTTCACCTGTAGTAGTAGCAGACAGTCTCCACGGACTGGCAACTCCCTACCTCAAGTATCCATCTCTCTTTGTTTCTCAAAGAGTCGTTTGCTGCTGTTGTTGTGCAGGAATGTGCACCCCCAAACAGGGGATGTCAGGGTTCACTGCATAAATGCCCCAACCTGCTGGTTCTCCAATGGGATCTGAGGAATGTCTACATGGTTTCTCAGGGTGTCTCATGAGGATGAAGCCGCAACTTCCCTTGGAGGTAACCTGCTCATTAACATACCTTATATTGGCTTGTCTCTGTGCTCTGTCACACTTCCCCAATCCCTCACTTGTACTTCCTTGAATGACCTCCCAAATAAACTTCCTGCACCAAAATTCTTGTCTCAAGGTTGGATTTTGGAGGTCACCTAAAACTGTGACCTCCCAGTGGCCACACTCTCCGACTTTTAGTCCTATGACTCTTAAGTTCAGAATTCTGTAAGCAAATCTGGTTTGTCCAGGTCAAGGATTACACATGCATTCCTGGTTCACTGAGCTATGGGGAGGGTCAGAGAGGCAGTGGGCTTCGTGTTATTTGGGACATCAATGGCATTTCTTGTACATCTGACTTCTCCTTGCCAGGTGTTATGCTGGGCAATCAGGCACAGAGAACAAAACCCAATTTCTTTTATTTATTTATTTATTTTATTTTTTATTGTTACTCAAAATTTTTTTTCCAGTGTTCCAAGATTCATTCCCCATTCCCCACACCCAGTGCTCCACGCAATAGGTGCCCCCAGTACCCACCACCAGGCTCTCCCATCTCCCACCCCCCTCCCTCCGAGTCCCTGAGTTTGTTTCTGTGTCCAAAGTCTCTGTTGTTTCATTTCCACAGAGAACAAAACCCAATTTCTACCCTTAAAGACTTCTAGTTTGGAAGTAGGTTTATAAGTAATGCTTACATGACAAAATGGTAAGCTCTAGAACAGTGAGGGGAGGGGTAACAAATGTTATGGAAGTAAAGTAACTACAACTTGGGGCGTTGAACGGTGGGTAGAAGCTCATCCAGAGAAAGGGTATAGAGAGGATTTTCCAGGTAGAGGACAGGATGGAGCCATGAGAGAGCACAGGCTATCTATCCCCTGGCTGCCAGCAGCACCTTAGCAACTTCTCTTTGTGTTTTGTTTTCTTCCTAAGAGGAAGACTGAGGCACCACGGGAGAACCTCAGGTGCTTTGGGCTCAAGCCTTCTGTTATTTTCCACATCAGTGAGAAGGTGTCCAAATGTTTTGAAGCCAAGGGACATATTACTTTACAGTAGAGGAAGAAAAGTTAGAGGATGGGTGGAAAATGGAGGATTGGAGCATAGAGCCAGGATAAGCAGTCTGTGTTATATGGCTCATGACAACTGTTTCCAGAGTCATCGGGAGTATTATTCCTAATCAGAAAAGTTGATGAGCGCCTATGACTCTTCTGCTTCTCGAAAGCCAAGTTTCCTGTCTTTCATAGAGCTGCAAGAGACATCCCCTCACATGGAAGGGACCTAATGGTGAGGATAACTTTGAAAATATTTAACCACCATATCGTAGATACCAGACCAATCAGATGACACCGTCCATAGACATTGTAACGGCTGCACGAAGTGTGTGCAGGCTGAACCCCGGCCCTGTCTTAGGGACCATCAAACCCGACACTAGTTTAGCGGGAGACGTTGAATGACTAACCTGAGACCATGCGGTGACAGGGCTTGGAGTGGGAGCCTGGTCTCCGGTATTCATCCTCCATCACTCTTCACTGCACATCGGATTCCTCCCTGGCCTCCAGGCCTGCCTGGGACAGGTGCGCTATGGTTTCTCTTCGACTGGACTCATACCTGTGGCTGCCCACAGGCAGGCTGTCTGATTGATCCCAAGTGGGGAGAGCTTTGGTACCTCCCCCCAGAATCATAGCTCTTACACTGCTCATGCTAGTGTTAAACATTCTTTGTCCACTAGTAAATACATTTTTTATCTACATCTATTATTCATGTTATGTAATGTATGCAGTTACAAGCATAATTTATTTGCAAGCATAATATATCACATAACATATGGGAAAGGGTGCAGAGGAATAGTCAGTTTTTTAAAAGTTGCCTATCAGATGTGTAATGTGTCTCTCTTATTTTCCTTCAATCCATTTAATTCTGACTCCAAGTCCCCATCCTGCCAAGTTAGTGAGAAAGGTAACTATCTCCCTTTTTTCAATCCAGAGGCAAGGGCAAAGGTCCACAGATCTTACACAATACCAAGGCTCTGCTTTATCATCAAAATTCATTTGTTCAACAAATATTTATTGAACACCTACCGCATGCCAAGCCTGGCTCTAGGAGCTGATAAGTAGTGATGGACAAAACAGGTTAAATCTTTGCCCGCTGTTCCAGGCTGAGCAGTATTCTATTCCTCACTGACAAGGCTGGCATCGGACCTCCCTAGGAGCTCATGCAGCCTCTCCCCACTAGATACTGCCTATCTAGGCACTGCCAGGAAGCAGGAAGAAAATCTCCATCTGGATGATTCTGCACTCCTTCCTGGGGGGGACATCTTCTCCTAGACTCATCACTTCTCAAAGACATCCTGCCTGGACCACCCTTCAAGGTCCCTCAAGGCACAAAACTTTTTTTTTTTAAAGATTTTATTTATTTGACAGAGAGAAACACAGCCACAGAGGGAACACAAGCAGGGGGAGTGAGAGAGGGAGAAGCAGGCTTCCTGCTGAGCAGGGAGCCCTATGTGGGACTCGATCCCGGGTCTCTGGGATCATGACCTGAGCCGAAGGCAGTCGCTTAACCAACTGAGCCACCCAGGCGTCTGAAGGCACAAAACTTTTTTAAGATCATAAATGTTATGCTTATTTCTTATTATAACATCCATACATCAGAAGACTCAGAACAAAATTATTTTGTATTTAATTCAATGACTTTTTTAAAACTGTGGTAAAATTCATGTAAAATTTACCATCTTAGTTATTTTTTAAGTGTTCAGTGGCATCGAGTACCAAGATGCAAAACTTTTACCCCGAGAGGCTGCATCTGATTTTTAGCTCTGCCCAAAGTTTCCAGTATTTCCAGTATTGCAAAGATTCCAAAGCATTGCAAAGACTGGAACTCTGTTTGAATGAAGGGAAAAGAAACCAATGTAATATTTGAGTCACCCAACCTGACATCTGAACATTGTAACTATCAAACCAAGTTACAATGCTGAACTTTATGCCACATTGCGACAGTATACATTTGGTCAACATATGTGCGTGTGTACACGTGTGTGCGTGCATGTGTGTACACATGTGTGCGTGCATGTGTGTGTGCATCAGTGCACCTGCGCATGGCTGGCACCTGGGCCTCGGGAGACTCTTAAAGGTGGTTCTGTCCTTACCAGATCACTTTCTAGTCAGAGTCCTGCTGACTCCTGCTGAGCTCCTGAGAAGCAGATAACGTTACTCCACACTACTTCAACCTAATTCCCACTGTCACTAGTTGGGAAAGTCCCTGATAAAATCACACTGGGTCAGATATTTTCTGATCAGGGCTGAAGGATTAGTTGAGTATACCTACATTGTAACTGGGGATACCGAAGACTAAAAAGCTCCCAAGACACGAAAGAATTGTATCTGTAAGGACGGAACTTCATTCATTGTAACAGGACAAGATTTTTGGAGGGAGGAAGAGTTGTATGCTTCAGTCTCTTATAAGGATGACCATGTGATTTTCACATGTTTATCCAGCAAATTAAAAAGTGTGTGTTTGTGGGATGGGCTAGTTTGCAGCACACTTCCTTGGCAATTTAATCTTCTGCAAATGGTATAAACCATGACTGCTGTGCCAAGGACTCTGCTTTCTGACTTCCCTCTGATTGTTTTCATAAATCCAGCTTCTTGCTGGATACCTCCCCCAGGATATACTCACAGAATCTCAAATCCAGTATGTATAGAACCAAAGTCATCATTTCCCCCTCAAAACTAAGCCCCCTTCCTGGTGTTTTTATTTTCTTTTTTTAGAGAGGGAGAGAGGATGCATGAGGGGGTTGGGTAGGGGGAGGGACAGAGGAAGAGAGAGAATCTTAAGCAGGCAGCAGGGAGCCTGCCACCCTGGGGCTTGATCTCAAGACCCTGGGATCCTGACCTAAGTCAAAGGCAGATGCTTAACCAACTGAACCACCCAGGCACCCCTGGTGTTTCCATTTCTATTAATGGTGTTGTTCTCCCCATTCTTTGTGTTTACAATCTTCAGATGATCTCTGGTTCTTTCCTTTTCCTTGCTTCCCACATCTGTACCCAGGTACAGAAAATTAGGATATTTTCCAGATGCGATCTCCATTAAGATCTCTCAATCCTCTCCTTCCTATCAAGCCCCACTGCCAGTGGCCTCATTCTGGCTCTCCTGGGCTCTTACCTGAACTTTAGCTTCATAGTTGTTTTCTTCACACTGGTGTCTGGTTTGTCTTCCTGGTTGTTTTCCGTCATATTGCTAGATGGTGAGGGCTGTATTTTATTCATTTTTATATCTCACTGCCTAATACGGTACCTGGTACATAGTAGGTACCCAATAAAGGCTGCATTGAATTATGTTGTTTTTCTACTGAAATTTTTTTCAGTGGCTTTCCATTCCCTACTGAATGAAGCTCCAACCTGGCATTCTGAGTCTTCTATTTAATGGAATGGGTTATAACTTACCTAAACTAACTGCTTTACTGCAAATATTCTCTCTATTCTCATATTTTACACTCCTTGCTGGTACTTTCTCTTCCATTTGAAATGTATGTCTATAAAAATTCTGTTCATCCTTCTTTCATTTTTTATATTTAAAATTTTTAATGATAAGAATATATTACTTTTATAATAAAAAACTCTCAACATTTTTTTTATTGTTACTTAAATTTTTTCCCCCAGTGTTCCAAGATTCATTCCCCATTCCCCACACCCAGTGCTCCACGCTTTAGGTGTCCCCAGTACCCACCACCAGGCTCTCCCATCCCTCCATCCCCCTCCCTCCAAGTCCCTCAGTTTGTTTCTGTGTCCAAAGTCTCTGTTGTTTCGTTTCCCTCCCTAGATTACCCTAGTTCCCCTTTACTTTCCTTCTCCCACTGTCCTCCAGGTTACCCCTCATGCACCGCAGGTAAGTGAAACCATGCGATACTTGGCTTTCTCTTCTTGGCTTATTTCACTCAGCATAATCTCTTCCAGTCCAGTCCATGTTGCTACAAAAGTTGGGTATTCATCCTTTCTGATGGAGGCATAGTATTCCATTGTATATATGTACCACATCTTCTTTATCCATTCATCTATTGATGGGCACCTTGACTCTTTCCACAGTTTGGCGATTGTGGCCATTGCTGTGATGAACATTGGTGTACATATGGCCCGTCTTTTCACTACATCTGTATCTTTGGGGTAAATGCCCAGTAGTGCAATTGCAGGGTCATAGGGTAGCTCTATTTTCAATTTTTTAAGGAATCTCCACACTGTTTTCCAAAGCGGCTGCACCAGTTTACATTCCCACCAATAGTGTAAGAGGGTTCCCCTTTCTCCGCAGCCTCTCCAACACTTGTTGTTTCCTGTCTTGTTAATTTTGGCCATTCTAACTGGTGTAGGGTGGTATCTCAGTGTGGTTTTGATTTGAATTTCCCTGATAGTTAGTGACACTGAACATTTTTTCATGTGTCTGTTAGCCATTTGTATATCTTCTACGGAGAAGTGCCTCTTCATGTA
>PITA01000027.1:346228-488520 GCA_004023965.1 Spilogale gracilis
ATGTGTTCATCTTCTTTTTGGGTGTTGAGTTTGAGTAGTTCTTTATAGATCTTGGATACCAGCCCTTTGTCTGTAGTGTCATTTGCAAATATCTTCTCCCATTCTGTGGGTTGCCTCTTTGTTTTGTTGACTGTTTCCTTTGCTGTACAGAAGCTTTTTATTTTGATGAAGTCCCAGAAGTTCATTTTCGCTTTTGTCTGTCTTGAAAGAAGTTGCTGTGGTCGATGTCAAAGAGGTTACTTCCCTATGTTCTCTTCCAGGATTTTGATGGATTCCTGCCTCACGTTGAGGTCTTTCATCCATTTCGAGTTTGCCTTTGTGTGTGGTGTAAGAGAATTCCCATTCTTAAGCACTTCCTTGGAATTATATGTGGCCCTATAACTTGCTTTGATCAATTAAATGGGAGCGGTAATGACGTGTGTAACTGCAAAATGGAAATTCTCAACAGCCACCGTGTGACTGACCCCATTTTCTCCCCCACAGGTTCTGATGATGTTCAGATGGTCAACGGTCCAGCAGCCTGAGTCCCTGTGTAAGTATGACCTGGAACAGAGTCTCTGCTGACCTGAAATTAACAGGAAAATTAAGGGAGACTAGATCTTTGTTTTTCTAAGCCACTGATGTTTGGGGGTCTTTGTGGCTGTAGCATCAGGAGGCCAATTCTGACTGACGCAGGAGGAGGCTGCTTGGCACAGTGTAGCTCACCAGATACCGTGAAGAACTCATAAGTACCAAAGAACAAAATCATTTCTTAAATGCATTGCTGGGCTTGTAAGCGGTAAGGGAATTGTTTAAGAACAGCTCTTCCCCCCAAAACTGAGCTGAAACTGGAACTGGGAGTCAAAGTGCAAGGAAAATAAAATGGTGTAGTGCTGTGAGATACTCTAAAGCATCAAGAGTGGGGACGCCAAGAATCTGAGGTTTTTGCATTAGGCCAGGACACTCCAGAAGGGGTAGAAGGTCTCAGGTTGGTATTTTTCCCTCCCAGCAGAAGCAGAAACAAATCCTCACAGTAGGAGGACCAGAAAGAGCCACATTTGAGTTCAAATCCAAGATGATCAAGCATAGAAGAAGGCACGCCATTGAGAAATAGTCGGCAGAAAAACAAACATCCATTTAGAACTCAGGAACTCTGAATTTTGGAATTCTCAGATGCAGCCTGTACCTTTTAATTTGAAAAAGTTTACAAAGCAATGGTTAAGTGCTAGGCATCCCTGCAAAGATTGTTTTCAATTTTTTTTTAAGATTTTATTTATTTGACAGAGAGAAACACAGCCAGAGAGGGAAGACAAGCAGGGGGAGTGAGAGAGGGAGAAGCAGGCTTCCCGCCGAGGAGGGAGCCCGATGTGGGACTCGATCCCAGGTCTCCGGGATCATGACCTGAGCCGAAGGCAGTCGCTTAACCAACTGAGCCACACAGGTGCCCTGTTTTCAAATTTTAACTTGTTTAATTTTCATAGCAATTCTATGAAGCAAGTATTAGTATCAGCCCCCATTTTATAAATGAAAAAGCTGAGGCACAAAGAGATTAAGTAAATTGTCCCAAGGCAACATTTCCTGAGTAGTAATGCTACAATTTGGATCTAGACAGTTTGATGCTGGAGTCTGCACTCTCCACCACTATGTTTTGCTGCCTTTCTAACATAGAATTGGTACATATGAAGGATTTAAAGAAATAAGGAGTGAAATACAAAAAGAAGCAAGCAACAAAAGTCCTCAAGGATGACCAGGTAGGTTTGAAAAAGAATAGTAAAAGAACCCCTAGAAATGAAAATAAAATGGTTAGAAGTAAGTGTTTGATGAACATGTTAAATACCTGAAGAGGTAGGTCACCATTGACTTGAAGAGCTATCTGCAGAAAATATCCAGAATGTTACATGGGGAAAAAAAGGGAATGGGAGTATAAAGGGGAAGGTTAAAGATATGCAAGTTAAAATGGAAAGTTTGAATACACATTTAATTGGAGTTTTGGAAGGAGAGGATAGAGAAAATGGAAGAAGCATAATATTTGAAGCAACAGTGGCTGAGAATTGTTCAGAACTGACAAAAAGACCTAAATCCAAAGATTGAGGAAATACAGCATATCCCTAGCAGGATACATTACAAAGAAGTTTATGCCTTAGACAAGCTTATAGGGAAACTGGAGAACACCAAAGACAAAGAGAAAATCTTAAAAGCAGCTTGGAAGAAAAGAAACACCACCTACAAAGGACTGACAATTAGACTCTTAGTGGACTTAATAACAGCAGTAAGTGCAAAGAGACAGAGGAATAGTATATTCAAAGCATTGAAAGGAAATAACTGTCCACTGTATATCCAGAAAGCTATATTTCATGTATGAGAATAAAGTGAAGACATTTTCAGATAAACAAAATCTAGCAGAACTTTATTAAAGGAACTCACACCCATCCCTCAAAATTCATCTGAAATGTTATTTCTTCCATGGAGCTCTGGCCTGATTCTCCTCTTTTGAATTTTAGTAGCATTTTATTTGATCTTGTCTCAGGATGCTTATCAAATTCACAGGTCGAGATTATATGTGCCTTTTCATACTCCCCCCCCCCCCCAACTGCCATTGCTCTGGCCCTCTCTCATTAAGGCGCCAGGAACACTTTTGTGTTGAACTCCCCTTAACTTTTTGTATAATTCTTAGCATGGTATATGTGAGTAATAGGTGTTTAATAAGTATTTGTTGAAACCCACTGATCTGTCTTCTCCTGTGGTCTCTCTCTGTATTTCATAAACTACCCATTCCCAAAGATATTCCCTTTACAGGGGGTATTGTGATCAAACCCTCTTCAAAAATGCTGTGTAGAGTGCTCTATCTCTCAGTTGGAGAGCCACAGTTTAATTTGTTTCAGTCAGCAGTTCCCCAAATTATTTAATTATACAACAACTCCTTCCACTCTTTACCCCATGAACAACTCAAGAGACTGGTGTGTCTAAGGACACACTTAATACAGAAGACAATGACTTATTTGAGTATCCAAGCCAGAGTCAACACTTTGGATCCCAGTTCTATTAACAACTAACCACACAATTTATGTCAAGTCATGTGTCCTCTGGTTCCTTATTTGTGACCTATCATAAGCAGATCATATCATATCATAAGCAGTCCCTTCAAACTCTAAAGTTCCATGAGTTAATAATGATGAGTACGATTGACATGCTTTCATTTTGCTATCCACTGAGAATGACTTTCTAGATCTCACTATTAGAACATTGTTCTTTGGCTTCCAGAGTCAAATTTCTTCTTGTTAAAACCTATTGCATGGAGCACTGGGTGTGGGGAATGGGGAATGAATCTCGGAACACTGGAAAAAAAAATTTAAGTAACAACAACAAAAAAAACAACTGAGCAGTTACTATCTCTTTATTATGTATATCAGGGTGTGGAATGAATCTTTAGAATTGAAACTTATGGTCTATTGAGGGTTATGACTTTTTTACCCAAGAGTTCCATTGTAAGAATCAAAAATTTAACACGATCCCTTAAATGTCTTTGGATTTTCATCTTTTCCTCACAACTTTAACTGTGCATCTTTCACTGTCTTTGTGAAAGTGCAATCCTCTGTAGTTTAAAAAGCAAATTCTAATGATATGGCATCAACCGAGAACTATTGTATATCAACACTATCCTAAGCATTTCACAGGTATCGTCTCATTTAATCCTTCTGACAACCACGAGAGCCAAGCACTAATACAATTCCCATTTGACAGGGGTTCAATACTTGCCCAGAGTCATACTGGTGAAGCTGGGCTTGGACTCAGTGAAGTATGGATCCTGAGCTGGCACTCTGAACTCTAATATTCAGCTGCCACTATTCTTCAGATACTGCCCAGAAGGCTTTCTGATGGAAAGTTAAGGGTTAAGATCTCTGAAGAGCTGAACAATCCTATGGGATTTTTAAACATCTAACTTCATCCAGGTAGTATATAGTGAGGAGGTAATGAAAAATTAAAAGCCTTTTTTTTTGGCTAAGTAGTAATCTTTGTGGTTCTGAATATGTCCATGTGCCAGAGAATTGCACTTTAGATAATAAGTTAACATAAAATTGGTGGTACACTTTAAACCTGAGAGCTCTGTGTGTCTGATATGCTCTGTGAAAGTAATTTTAAAGATAAGACTTTGCTCTCAAATCTGAAATAGGTTCTTTAAACATTTCCAACACCATCTGGTATTTATGGATTCATTTCAATTATATGGAGAAAAACTGGAGTGTTAGGAGGAGAGGAACCTTTTAATCATAAATATTGTATGATCAGAAAAGAAACAAAATATAATCAAAGAAATGTGAACCAAACAATGTCAGTGAGAATTCTTGGCATTTAGTTTTAGAAGACATTTTACATGGAAATGAATAAAGTATAAACACAGTACTTCATCTAGGATATGGCAAGAAAATTCAAGATTGTAACGTGCATTAAGATAACATTCCAAGCCTATCCTTTCAAGTTTTCAGCCAAGAATTTGTTTTTACAATTTCTTTGCAGTTGGCAACAGCTAGACTCTACCTGAGATCGCAGTTTTCATGCTTATGGTCCCAATCCCATTGTCTCTAACTATTAACTTACTGTATGACCTTGATAAACTCACTCCTCTCCACCCCAACCCAAATTAAGGAGATGGAGCTGTTAGACCCTTCTGATTTTAAAATTCTGTGCTTCTAGCCTATAGATTATGACATAAACACCATTAAAAATACTTGCTAGAGGGGATTGGATTTTTAGAACTTGGGCTACTGAAGCATCTTTAGTGACCTACCTTCAAGTCTGTTGTAAAGAGAATGTGAACAATGGCAGCCAGGCCAGGGCCCATCAGCAATTCACTTGGTTTGCGGGGTGGTCAGCAGCTGCGGGGTCTGTTTCAAGCCCCTAAGCTCCTCCTGTCATTCCCAGAGACAGTCTGTCCGTGTGTTTCCTTGACTCCCCAACGAAAACGGAGTCTGAGAGATTCTGGGCAAAAGAAGCAGTGATCACAACTTCCATAGACCATGAGATGACCTTGAACACTAAACTGCAGGCAGGCATAGGCCCTGTGGGACTTGCCTGACTGCCCCTCCAGACTGAAGTGCGTGTGTCCCCAGCCGCTGCTGACAGCTCTTCAGCTCAGACCCTCTCAGGAGAGAGATTTTGGATGAAGGGAGCAGCTTTGCCCGAAGCCACCCCGCTTCCAGGGCAGCCTACATCTAAGGATTGCAGATTCCATGGAGAAGCTGGTTCAGGACCCCACTGCCCCAGCGGGGTCCAACTCTGAGGGACCATGTCAGTGAGAGCTCCCAGTGCGGGCTGAGAGGTGCAGCTTCTCCCGTGGCCCGTAGGTGTCACCCCTAAGCACTCCTCGTACACCTCCCACCCCAAGATCTCTTTCTCAAAATCCCCTTCTGGGGATCCAGATCTGTCACAGAGACTTAACAACCTGAGTTAGAGCTGGGACTCTGCTTAGTTCAGTGCTGGGTCTAGGGGTAAATTTCCTCTTTAGTGAAATGGAAGTAATAACTACTTCATAGCATTCTTTATTGTAGGGAAATGAGGAAATGAGTCCTAAGCACATAGGAAATGATTAGCAGCAATAATTTAACATTTTTTGAGCAATTACATATCATGGCATGTACTTTACCATACAAAGACTCCATGAAAAAGATAACATCCCTATTTTACAAATGAGAAAACTAAAGTGCTGAAAAGTTAAATAATGTCTCCAAATGTCACACAGCTCATAAAAGTCAAGAATTCAAACCTAGGCAACTGGACAGCAGAACCAACGTTCTTAGCTAAAACTCTGCTGTCTCCTATGGCTAAACAAAAATTTTTAATGTATTTGCATGACAATAAATAAAAAACCAATCACATCACCTGATTCCAGAAGGACCTCTAGCAAGGTAATTATAAAAGAAAAATTTTATGAAGAATTTTTGTACTCCTATTGTTTATGTTTTTGTGTTACTGTGGATTACGCTTATTTTTGCTTTGGATCAACCCTTTCTTATTGGGTGTGAATGAAACCATTGGAGGGCAGGGGCTCCCACTCTCTGATGTGACAGTAGTTGTTCCAAGAGACCATTTATTTTTGTTGTTTCTATTTGAACAAAACATGTGCTGACTTTCTGGGGTTCTTGGGGTTTTTTGTTTCTGTTTTTTAAAGATTTTATTTATTTATTTATGCAGGAAAGCAGTGATTTGACAGAGAGAGAGATCACAAATGGGCAGAGAGGCAGGCAGAGAGAGAGGAGCAAGCAGGCTCCCCGCCGAGCAGGGAGCCCGATGTGGGACTCGATCCCAGGACCCTGAGATCATGACCTGAGCCGAAGGCAGAGGCTTAACCCTCTGAGCCACCCAGGCGCCCCTGACTTTCTGTTTTAATGATAATGTACTAAGTATGAGGTCAAAGTAAATAAAACAATGACATGTTTCACTATTAGGTAGTAATATTGCATCCTAATAGGGTTTAGGTTATATTGTATTGCCTAGGCTTTTAAATACCTCCCTCCCTGGGTCATTGGGAAGTACATTGTAATGGGTGAGAGGGGCATTCTGGCAAAGGCCCCTGCTGTCTACTCCTGACCCCTCAGTTATAGTCTATTTTTGTGTTCGCTTCAGACTAGCTGTCTGTTATATCCAATGGAAGGCCTTTGTTTCACATTTCACTTCTAACCTACGCAGATTTATGACGTAAGTTTTATTCTGGGGGATAATGTGTTAACAATGCTTGTTTGGACCCCTGTTATACCTTTAAGGTCAGGGAAGTCTGTTTTACTCTTTAAGGCACAATCTGTTGAAGTTTTTATGATTTGCAAACAAAGTGGTTTTTCATCTTCTGCTATTAGATAACTAAGGTATAAGAGTGCTCCTTCTACACCAAATAAATTAAATATCTAAATAATTTACAGCCCCAGGTATGTTTGCCAGACTAGCATAACTGAATAAAGTCAACAGATTAAATGTTCCCTTGGCAATCAGTAAGGGTATGAGATACAGCACCTGGGCCGCTCCGTTGGGTCTCGTTATTAAATCACAAGCAAGAGCTCAGAATCCAGGGTCCCAGGTGACAGGCAGGAGCTGACTTTGGAGGATGGAGTCATAGCAGTCATTACCCATGACTTGGGAAGTGGGAAACTTAGCATGATTGAGATTGAGATAGAGAGAGAAAGAGAGGAGAGAAGGAGAGGGGAGGAAGAGAGTGAGACAGAGAGGGGGGTGTTGGGGAAAGATTATGTTTCAATGAGGGAAGATTCTAGTTCTTTAGTTATGTCACTAAATTGGGAATTCATCAACATCACTGTGTATTTGTGCAATCACAGAGCAAAAGCTAAAAGGAGGGAATATTTTGTGTGTGGAACCACTATCACTGTCAAAGTCAGAATAAGAACTTGCTAGAAAAATAGACAATATTTCCCTCTTTCTAATTCCTTAGAAAAGCTTCGACCAGCACCTGCTTTTGCCTAGAAGGTTTGATCTGCAGAGCCGGTGGCCGCGAGAGAAACATCAGAGCACAGGATCCAAGAAGTTATGTGTAATAGCCAGTCTAATTCTTGGGAAGGTTTCAAACGCCAGGAACCAGTCATCTCATCTTTAACAAATGGAATTTTTTAACCCAAAACATGGTTTTAAATTTGCACATTTAATGATGGGATGATCAGTGGAAAGATGGAGTGAGGAGAAGCAAGCATACATTTAGTCAGAGGAAATCCCATTTTGGGATTGTATCCATTGTGCTTAGTAGACAAACAGGGTCCCTTTCAAAAACAATACATACCTCTCTCCTCTCTAAAGGTCTCATGGGAATGTAAGTGCTAAAAGGAAAATATGAAAGGCAGAACTCTGTTTATACTTCTTAAGGTTTGTTGGCACAGCTTCTCTGGAGACGAACGGGAGAAGAAAAAGGAAAAACAAACATTCCAGGTGTATTGTATACGGCTGTCTTTAGGAATTACAGACTTCCGGTTCCATGAGAGCCCATTTGGGGTTGTGCAAGAATTGGAAGGAAAGGGGACAAGGGTGTGTGTGTGTGTGTGTGTGTGTGTGTGTGTGTGTGTGTGTGTGCGTGTGCGTGTGTGTGTGTGTGTGTGTGGTGATTTAGCGTGCCTGACCTACACAGTACCTGAATTTAAGGTAAAACCATTAAATTGGGTTCATTGCTAAATTCTCACGGGGCACACTAACCTTTTCATTTTCATTTAGGAAGAAAGGGTGGAAGAGAAGCTTCCCATGCCTGATTTATAAATACGGCCTTGAAAATGCCCCCAGACGCATTGTTGTCTTGTTGAGTCTGCAGCCAGGAAGGCAGAAATCACTGCAGGAAAGCAGGTGTGAACGTCCCCCTACTTCACAGGCAGCTGTCTTTGAAGCTGGAAGAATCAAGGACGCTGGTACCCTCAAGGAAACAAGGATATAATTATCACAACCCCAACTGGCCAGTGACCTTCCATTCCTCAGGCCATCCTACTCCCTTCGCTGGCACCAGCCCAGGTCTTCACAGACTCGACCCTGTGTCCCAGACGGCTCAGAGGAGCAACCCCCTCACGCACCCTTTGAAAGCACTCGTAATCTCTTTCTCCTGCAGTGCTCTTACTGACATAAATCCGCCATCTCCCCCTCTCGGGGGGCCCTAAACCCCCCCACGGAGGGAGGCCCACTTGGGCCAAGTGGAGTCTGAACAGTTTAGCAGTAGGATTTATGCTTGCCCTCACCTGTGCCCTCTGTCTGTGGCCCCTACCTGGTTTGGTTTTGAAGGTTTGAACATGACCTCCCAGCTTTTTGCCAAGCCTGCCATGGTCACCTCAGTCCCAGGGGCAGCCGTCTCAAGGCCACTGGAAGCTAATAACAGGGACTCTCAGCTGCTTTGTTATATTTGAAATGTTGAAAGCAGAAGCCTAATAAAATGAGTTCAGAAAAACAAAACGAGCAATAAATTATCATTTGAAAAGAGTGGCTAAAGAACTCACCTACTCCGAATACCTAGGGTCTATTTCTCAGCCACAGTGATAGTCTGGCATTTGGATTCCCTTCCCTGTGCGAAAGCCTTGGTTTGTGTTCTCTTAGCACAGATTCTTCTCAGCTTCTATGAGGCAAGTGTCCAGAATCAGGAGTTACACAACACTCCCACCCAGCTCCTTCACACACACACACACACACACACACACACACACACACACACACACACACTCTCGCTGACTCCCTACCCAGCCTTGGTCCTAAGGGGTCCACTGAATTGTATTAATCCTTTCTGACCATAAAGAATTTATCCTACATTATCATCAATCAGCACTCACTGCAAATTTACACTTTATTTATTTTAAGATAAGAGTAAAAGTCTACTTCCTTGACCTCATAAAGACTACTTATGCTAAATTGATATATTTAATGAAAAAACACCAGAAGCATTATTCCCTGTAAAATCGGAAGCAAATTAGGGATGCCTTTATCACTGCTGTCTTTACTTGATGTTTTGAAAGTTCTAGACCAGTCGTTACTTCTCCGGGCACATTTAACAATGTACGGAACCAATTTTGGTTGTCATAACTTTGGGAACTGGAGTGCAATTGGCATCTGGTGGGTAGAGGCCAGGGACGCTGCTAACTATGATGCACGGGAGAACACCCACAATGAAGAATCCTCCAGCCCCAAATATCAATAGTACCGAAGGTAAGGAAGAACTTGGTTCTATACAGTGCAACAGCACGTGAAAAATAAGAGAAATAAAGCTGAGAAAATAACAAGTTTCATTGTCATTAATTGCAAAGAATATGCATCACCTAGAAAAGCGAGCCCTCCAAAATGTAATAAACATTGTTAAAGTTGATAAAATAGTTAATAATGTAGCTGAAAAAGATGTTTTCAATTATGTAAGAGACTTAAGAGTCTTTAAATTTTCCTACAGATTTATTTATCTATTACAAAAGTTTCCTGAGAACAAAAGGATTTGTTTTATAAGAGAACACTTAAGAGGTATAAGATGACTTTTATATTTTAAAACTATGGAAAAAAGTTTTAAAATTGTGATAATTGAGCCTGTAACACTATAATAAAATATTATAGGAAACCCAAGTGGACATATCTTGCCCAATTAAATCTGGACTTGAAGACTCTTTAATAAGTTTGTTAGAGCATGAAAAAATTGTACAGGAGTTATAAATACTCTCTCTCTCTCTCCTTTTAGCAGACCAAAACTTCTTCAATAATTTTTAATGAGGGTATATTCAGTTGCATCACTGGAAATCTAACTAGTCTATCAAAATAGATCATTATGATCCGTAGATGAAGCTTCTTGAGGGGAGGGCGTATATCTTATTTATCTTTCTTTTTCCATAATTGACACATACCAAGAACCCACTGTTTGTGAATGAATGAAATAATGAGAAAACACTAACAGTGAGAGATGGTCTTTGAACTCACAGTCAGAAGTTAACATAGAGCCACAGCAATTTTAATTCAACGTCTAAGAACCCACATTTAAAAGGGTGAATGAATAGTCAAGATTTTAATAGGAGGTTTTGTCTCATGTTGCAACTATAAAACATACAGGCTAAAAATAGAGTGAACAGGAATCAACCAGTGATGTTTTACTAAGAACACTATACTCAATTTTCAAACGTTAAAGACTTGAGTCCATATATATCTATATGCACATAACCTAAATATATCAATGATTTCCTTGATCTTTCATTCATTTTCACAACAAGCCTTCAAAACTTGAGAAGAGAGGGAGGAAAGAAACGAAGGCCAGGTGGAAAGTCACAATCAGGAAAATATCAAAAGCTCTCACTTCACCCCTTCCATCCAATCTCCAGAGAACTTTCTGTTCTGTTTTGTTGTTGTTGTTGTTTGTTTGTTTGTTTGTTTGTTTTTTATTATGTCCTGAATGTTTAATAGTATCAATTCCACAGATTCAAGGGGTTGAAAATCCTACAGTCCAGTTTAATATAAGGTCATTCAAAAATGCCATATTGGGACAGATCAATGATCTGGGAAGCCTCAGACAAGTTCACCAGGGAACATATTCCAGTATGTTCTCTTGGTCTGCTTGATATAAATTTCAAAGCTTAGGGACAAGAAAAATCACAGTTACTATTCATTGAGCACTTGCTATGTGCCAGACATTTTCCTACAGAAGTGTTGATACATTTTCTCAGGCAACCCTCACGATAACCCTCCAGATGTGGAGACAGATATGATGGAGGTGATACAAGAAGGCCACCCATAAACTGGCAGAGCCAGCCACACCTGCAGCCCACAAGGCCAGACTCCTAGGTACCACACTGCTGATGGCTCCACAACATCATATTTGTCTCAACAACCCACTCTTTATGGATTAGTCATAAAATCTGCAGGTCAGCAAGCATTGCTGAAACAGGGAATCTAAAGGAAGTACACAAAATAGTCCTGGGCTAAAAGGACACACTGTCTTCTTGGAGAGACATGATAGGGAGCAGGCGGTGAATAATACCAACTATAAAGAGAGCTAAAGGAAAGTTAAAGCATGTGTCAAAATGAATGGTACAGCCAATGAACATGTGGATGACCAAGAAGCAGAAACAGAAAATATCAGATGGCGTTGTTAAGAAAAGTCTCATTCAGGACCCAAGGATTTGATAGGACTCTCACAGGATTTGGACAGATAGAGGAAGAAGTAAAGGTTGTTCAAGTCAGTGTCTGCCCCCCAGGCTGCTAGACCAATGATGGCCAGACTTGGGACTCTTTAGGATTCAGAGCATGGAGCAGAGCTTGGCCAAGAGATAGCACCCAGGGTGACAAGAAAACCAGAAGCCAGGAAGACCACCCCTGAGGTGTCCATATGGAGGCACTGGGCCAAAGGCAGGAAGCAGGAATAGGGCAAAAGGTAAGAACTAGAGAATTCAGTCCAACGTCAGTGAATTGGGGAAGGAGGGAAAATGAAATCCAGAGAGACTTCCCAAGCTTCTCCATCTCAAAGGAAGATGGGATGTGGAGCCCCAGGTCAGAGTGGTGGGCATGTTGTGAAGGATGTTGAGGAAGGCTGGGCAAGAATGAATGTGTAACCAGCCAGTCTGGAATGTAGGGTGCATGTGTGGGAGTAATTTCAATCCGACAGGTGAGATGAAGCCAGCTGAGAGACTAGAGGACCATAGCAACAGCCTGCTTCTCAAGACACAAAAGCAGATCTAGAGTCTGATGAGCAAGTATCCATTCATATGATTAATCTGACTGTTTGACACTGGTTAAGTACACTTTCTTATTCCATTGCCTTCCAAATTAGGAATCTCAGCCCTGCCTCAGCTGTATGGTCTTGGGAAAATTACTTAACCTCTCTGTGCCTCAATGTTCTCATCTTTAAAATGAGCATAATGATAGTATGCTATCTTTATACTACCTTGTTGGATCACTGTAAGGATCAAACTTGTCCATATATGTCATTTACACAACGCAAAGCCTGACATGTACAAGTGTAACGTAAGGGTTGGGGCTCAATGGTTCCTTCCCCATTTCACCATGGTATAGTCTGAGGATTCACAGCCAGGGGAGGGGGAAGAGGGCAAGAAGGCGGAGAGGGGGAGGGTATCACACAGTCATTCTTTCTCTGAATCACCTGAATTATAAATGCGTCTTTTGGAACCTGTCCAGCTCCTGAACATCTTGCCTATGTCCAAAACAGCACAGAGAAAGCCGTCAAGTTTGCTATAGAGAATGCACCTTTCTAACAGCTTTGGATTCCATTATCCCTGCCTGGCCTCTTGCCCCATCAGCAGTGCACTGGGCTAATGTCAAAGTGAGCAAGTTCTCACAATTTTAACCGCTAGCTCAGAGCCTCCACCATGCTTTCCATGTAATGCGTGTGATGTCAGCATTATTTGCCCATCTAGATCAGGTCTGTGTTTCATTCAATGTAATAAATGTTGCTGGAACAGCTGTACAGCCCACATTTGAGTAGGGAGACAAATGATAAACCAGATAAATGAATAAAATATAAAGTATTTTACACGGCAGTGAGCATTAAGGAGAAAGGAATAAAGTAGGAGAGGGGGATAGGTTGGGAAGGGCAGAATGCAACTTTAGAAATGGTGGTCAGGGAAGATGTCACTGAGAAGGTGACTACTGAGCAAAGATAGGAAGAAAGTAACACCACCAGGTGTATATGTGGGAAGAGGATCTTCCTGGCAGAGGGAAGGATAAGAGGAGAGGATTTGAGGCAGGTGTGTGCCTGCCATGGTGTTGGAGGAACAGCCATCCCAGGGGGCACAAGTGGGATGAATGGGGAGGGCCAGAGGGAAAGTAGGAAAGTCATGGGGCTAGACAACTAGGCCTCAGAACCACTAGCAAGGACTCCTTCTAAGGGGATGAGCTGCAGCTGGAGGGTAGACAAGACTTAACTTTTACATCTGACCAGCTCTGTCTTCCTGCTGGGTTAGAATAGACTGAAAGAATGAGGATAAAACAAGGGAGAACAATGAAGATGATAGTGTAATAATCAGATAAGAGGTGAAGGTTGGCAACAAGAGAAGGTAAGGGGTGGCATGAGAGTAGTTAAAAAGGGTCAGATTGGGGCGCCTGGGTGGCTCAGTGGGTTAAGCCTCTGCCTTCAGCTCAGGTCATGATCTCAGGGTCCTGGGATTGAGGCCCGCATCCGGCTCTCTGCTCAGCAGGGAGTCTGCTTCCTCCCCTCTCTCTGCCTGCCTCTCTGCCTGCTTGTGATCTCTCTCTCTCTGTGTCAAATAAACAAATAAAATCTTTTTTTAAAAAAAGGGTCAGATTGACTTGAATATATTTAGAAGTTATAGCCAATAGGATTTCCCAGTAGACTGCACAGGGATGAGAGAAAATCGAAGCAAAACAAACAAACGAAACACCAGGAGACAAAAGGGACCTCAATGACTTTGGCTCCTGATTCTGTCTCCAAGAAAGAATCGAGTCATCTCTGAGATGAATGAGTTATTCAAGATGTCTGGTTCAACATCCAGAATCTGAGCTGCAGGTAGAAATTAGTCTCAAAAATAGGTCTCAAGCCCATGCTCTAGCTAATACCTTACAAACTCGAAATTTGGGGACTTGTACCTATTTTGTATGGAGGTGGGAAGAACAGCTTTCCAGAAGTAACAAGAATGAAAAAACTAATTAGACAATCTCAAAACCTAGTTTAAGTTATGAATTTCAAAAAAAAAAAGTTATGACTTTCAAACTCTTGATCTTCCCAAGTTTTCTCTGATTATCTGGGCCCTTCTCCTACCCTAACTGCTCCCCACTCTTACCTCAAATAAAAGCTATCTATGCCCAAGTTGCTTCTGGCATGATAACAACAAGGCTATCGCTCCCAATGGGAATGACTGTACCTTTTCACAACAAACTCTATAGAAACAATGGTTCTCTGCTTGTTAACACTCTCTAAGGACCATCGTGAACTCAGGCACCCCTTCCACTCATCAGTTCTTTAGGCTACTAGCTGTCTGGACCTCTTGGCCATTTCCGAGTTTTTCTATGTTGACAAGGGAGGAAGATTGCAGGTCAACCTAATAATTCAAACAACTATGCAATGCATCAAGAGATTCGTTAGTGTCCTTGTCACATGAGTTTTCTTAACTAGGTTGTAGATCAGAGTCACTGTGATTTTTTAAGACTGCATATAAAAGAGGAGAGGCAGTTGATCATTGCAGGAATAAAAGACTGAGGTAGACCTAAAAGCAGATGTCTTGGCTCATGGATATAAGAAGTTTCATGTGCTTATATCCTTACTATCCACTGCTTAGGAGGGGAATATGAGATTTGGATCCAAAAACATGTATTGATTTATTGACACAGCAGGGGTTAAATGCCCTTGCTTATGTTACTCTCATGTAATCCTTACATCAGCACTGAGAAGTGGCACTGTATTATTTTGCGGTGGGGAAAATGAGGTTCAGAGAGTACGAGCAACCTGCCCAAGCCCAAGCCACCTGTGAGTGGTAAGAATCAACCTTCCAACACAGGTCTTAAGGGGCTCTTACTCCCATGCCATGTTTTGCCTTATAATATGAACAAATAATGAAAGGTTTAAGACAAAATAGGTAGTCACTAAGCCCAGCGTTAGCCTAAGATGACTTGTGTTCTCTTTAAAGAGGAAATATCCATGTGGGAGAGGTTTCACCTTAGAATGTGGAGATCACACTCTTAGTTGCCAGGAGAAGGTGGGTAAACACTTTATTCAGTGCCTCAAAGATGTGATAAAAGAGACAAGAATTTTTCTTATTTCATTTGCTCAAGAGAGTGTCAAAATTCACAACCATGAGACACACACCCAAATGTGTGTATAAGTCTGTGGGTGTACATGGGTGGGGGAGGGGAGAACACAACCGATGCTTACTCAGGATAGGTCCAGACAGTCCCTGACTATGATTGTTGGATTTATGATTTCTCAGCTTTACGATGGTTGGAAAGCCATATGCATTCAGTAGAAACTGTACTTCTAGGGGTGCCTGACTTGTTCAGTTTTCAGAACTGTGACTCTTGATCTCAGGGATCAATGAGTTTGAGGATCATGTTGGGCATGAAACCTACTAAAAATTAAGAAAAAGAAAGAAATGTACTTTGAATTCTGAATTTGGACCTTTTCCAGGGCTAGCAATGTGCTTTTGTCCTGTGATGCTGAGCAGGGCAGTGAGCCACAGCTCTCCTCAGCCGTGCAACACAAGGGTCAATGATGATTATGCCCATAACCGTTCTGTACTCACACAGCCATTCTGTTTTGCACTTTCAGTACAATGTTGAATAAATTACATGATATTCACATTATAGAAGAGGCTTTGTGCTAGATGATTTTGCCCAGCTGTAGGCTAAGGTAAGTGTTCTGAGCACAAATAAGGTGGACTAGGCTAACCTATGATGTGCCATTAGTTAGGTGTATCACATGCATTTTCAACTTAGCATGTTTTTGACTTAGGGTGGGTTTTTTTGAGGCTTAACACCATCGTAAGTCAAGAAAGATCTATATTTTGTTAAATGCTTTCCATACATGATAGCTCTTAACCTGTGCATCCGTTCTCTGGGACAGTCTCTCTTTTATGTTCTGGAAGAACAAACCAACTGTCTTTCAGGTTAAGGTTTGTGTGCTTACAGTACCCAAAGCTTAGGAGGGGCAAGATTCCAACCCAAGTGGATTCAAGTAACTCCCATTTCCCCTGTAGCCCAAAACACATCATTTGAAAACAGTTGAAATGGCTACTGTCACCCATCACGCATGGGAGGGCATGGAAACTGATAACTTTCAGACTGATACCACGGAGCTTTTGATCCAATTATAAAAGTGAACATATTCTTGACTCACTAGCTTCTATCTGGGAATTTTGCCCAAGGAAATAATCAGGCTTATATGTGTGTAAGACTTAATGTGTAATTATGTTCTATACATTATTTGAGTTATTGATTCTTAAGTTATTAATATTATTACTAAGTTATTAGGCTCAAATGTTTACCAGGAGCGAGGTGAGATCCATTATGGTATATCCACAAGGGAAATTTTAGGAAGTCATTAAAAATTATGTTGTAGGGGCACCTGGGTGGTTCAGTTGCTAAGCATCTGACTTTGGCTCAGGTCATGATCCCAGAGTCCTGGGATCGACCCTCGCATCAGGCTCCCTGCTCATCAAGAAGCCTGCTTCTCCCTCTCCCACTCCCCCTGCTTATGTCTATGCCTGTGTGTCTCTCTCTGTAAAGTAAATAAATAAAATCTTTAAAAAATAAAAATGATGGTGTAGAAGAATATTTGATATCAGGAGGATACTGCTTTCATACAGTCAGTGAACACAAGCAGTTGCTATCCCAGTGTAGTCTACCTACAGGATATATAGTATGCATTGAAAAAGTACTGAAAGAGATACTCTGAATTTTCTGAAAGACATGACCTCACTTAATTTGACTTACAGCTGACAAGAAGGCTTCCTTAACTGGAAGTTCAGTGCAGTGTCTTCATGAGGTTCTGTCTTCATGTCTTCCCACCTCATGGAACAAAATCCAGATTTCTTAATTCAGGCTGGAAAACCCAAAATGACTCTGGTCTTCTGAACATCTATCTACCCACGCTGTGCGTTGCTCACTATGCTTCCCCCACATAGGCACTTTTCAGCTCCTGGACCGCACGTGCCCCAGCCTGGTGCTGTGCAGGGACTTTGCACATGCTGTCTTTTCTGCCGGGAATGTTTTTCCCTATTCTAATGGTTGGTTTTTTTCTTCAGGTCTCAGCTTAAATGCCACCTCTTCAGTGGAGTCCTTCCTTGACTACCTCATATAATGTAAGCCTCCCCTTCTATACTACCCCACAACATCCTGTTCTTTTTCTTTTTTGACACACGTGATAATTTGTAATTTTGTATTTATGTGTTTACTTGTTCAGTGTCTGTCTTCTTACAAAAGGCAAGCCTTGTGAGGGTAAGGTCAACATCTGGTTTGCTCACCATTGGACACTAAGTATCTGCTCAGTGGCTACTCATGGTAGGCACTCAAGAAAGACTTGTTGAGTGAATGACTAAATGAACAAAGATAACACAAAATTATTAGGCACTGGCTTTACACCTAGCAAAGTGCCATGGCAGGTTTAGAAGGTCTTCAGAGAAAGAAGAGAGGAACTAGATAGTCGGTGGCTGATAATCAATGTAAATCTGTGTAACACACAGGCTAGGAGAGAATTCCTACAAGGAAATGCTTTGCTTATCTCTAATCCATTTTCTAAGAAAGGCTCACTGGGTATGAACTACATTCTGCATTCTTGAAGTAATATAGAGTAGAGAGAGATACCACTGAGCACAGGTCTCCCATTTTTCTTTTTTTCTTCTTTTTATTTTAATTCAATTAATTAACATATAATGTATTGTTGGTTTCAGAGGTACAGGTCTGGGATTCATCAGTCTTATATAATACTCAGTGCTCATTACATCACATGCCCTCCTTAATGTCCATCCCCCAGGTACCCCATCTCTCCACCCCCAGATCTCCTATTTTTCTAAGGGTATCCAGTTGAGATACATCGGTAAAGTGGAGTCAACTCTACCACTTGGCATGTGCTCACTTTTCCCCCATGCAGTCCCTCCAAATCTGACTTCCTTCCTGAAGCAAGGGGAGAGAACCTGCTGCACGTGTCCAAAAAGAGCTTGTCCGAAATCCCTAGGGCTACAGTTCACAAGTTATGTGTCTTCTGAAGATCTACACAAAATACTAAAATGGTGGTAAAACAAAAAACAAACAAAAAAATAACAAAAACAAAACAAATCACGTTTCTGTTAAAAGAGAAATCTTCATAGATAAAACCTGGCAGAAGGTTTAGGAACAATTGTAGGGGAAAAGAAAACAGATTATTCTACACATTTTATTATTTTTCCCTCGACAGACTACAAAATGGCAACCTTTATCTGACTCTAAAAACAAACACATAGGGCGAGCTTAGGGCCCAGCAGCACTTCTAGGGAATGTTGCCTGTGCACATGAATTTGGGTATTGCGGTGGGGGCTGGGAAGGCATGAATATTTTCCAAGCCTTATTCAAACAGTAACTTGTATCTGCTACCATGCTATCAATTTTTCCAACAGTGGATTGCAAAGTCACCTCGTAAATCAATCTGTACAAGAGGTCAGAAGCCAAGCACAGCCAATTAAAACCTCTCAGCGATAATTCATCTAAGATCTGAGTAAGGATTTTTTTTTTTAACAAGTCCTAGGAGGCTCTTGTTTATTCTAATCAGATCAGTAGAGGAAGAACTAAATTGGGTAGAACCTGCATTTTTCTCTTATCCCAGAACACAAACTCAGATGTTTTTATAGAGAAAGGAAGAGGAAAAGGAGAAAGATATGAAGAAAGAGTGGGCTGAAGAATCAGAACACTTTCTGTGCATAAGGCAGTGTTACCGAGGCTCTCCCAAATGCGCCTGACTGCTTCATTCTGGGATGTTTCCAGTCCAGTGTCTTTGGTGTCTGAGTCCTGTCAGTAAATAAATAATTTACAACTGAATAAATCCAACTGAACTACAATTCAGCGAGGGTCTCTGACACACCAGGCTCCATGGAAGCTTGAAATAAATCCAGTACGCTTGTTGCTTTTTAGAAGACTGTAGATTATAGTTTACCCAGATGTGAGAAAGTGCTGGAAAAAGTAGGAGGCCGTAGAGCATATACTCTAAGCTGTACACACATGGATCCATCTATTACAACTCTACGCCTGTAATGATAGTTTCACTGTAGCCCTGTGTTGAAAGCTGAGTGAACTTGGAGAAATCAATTCTGTTCTTTGTCTGTAAGGTGGGTAATAACAGTACGGACAGCATAGACATGGGGTAGACGAAACAAGATGTTGGCAAAGCATCGGCTGCTCTCTGGCCCCCAGGGTGGCCACTCAGTTCTGGCTGTAAGGAAACACAGTATGGGATTCTGGGCCCCATAGCGGCGGTGCTCCAGGCTTGTCAGCTCTTTGGGTTTTGAGATTCTCCCTCCAGCCGTGAGTCTAGCTCGATTCTCAGTGGTCACCACACTGACGTGTCCCAGAGGCTGAGGCTGAGAAGCTGCCAACAATCAGCCTCAGCCTCCTGGTGGGAGCCAAACAGCCCACTGGGCAGCCTCTGCCCGGCTGGAGGGGCTTTGTGGGGCCCAGCATGCTCCTGCCTGGCTAGCAAGACTCTGATTTAATCTTCCTCCCAGTCTCAGGCACACAAGCAAACCTTCTAGCTACTTTTTAAAATAAAATGCTTTATTTCCTAATCATAAACATAAAAGGAAATGCTTATCGTAACAATTGGAACAGACATATAAAGTAAATAAAGGAACAAAATTAATAGTCTTGCTGTCTCCACCCTCTCTACTCCCTGCTCCACACTACCCCCATCCTGAGGTAACCAACATGACTTGAGAATATCCTCCCATGACTTGTAAATACCTAAAAAATACAATGTCAATACTTTTAAAAAGACACATGCAATCCTATAGACGTATGATAAATATGCTGCAACTTGCTTTCTCTCCTCTACCCCCCACCCCGCCCCCAAATCCAAAGGATTATAGAAGTTTTTCCCAGCTACTATTTAAAAACTCTAGACAAAACTGTGGAATCTTTATCCAAATTCGGCAAGACATTCAACAAAGTAAAAAGAAATATTGGCTTTGTCTTCCTGGTTGCTATCTTTTAGATTTCATTCAAAGAGTTCCAAAGCGTTTTGTTTGTCAAAGAACTCATAACTGTTTTTTTTTTAATTTTTTTTTTTTTTTTAATTTTATTTATTTCACAGTGAGAAACACGACAAGAGAGGGAACACAAGCAGGGGGAGCGAGAGAGGGAGAAGCAGGCTTCCCGCCGAGCAGGGAGCCCGATGTGGGACTCGATCCCGGGTCTCCGGGATCATGACCTGAGCCGAAGGCAGTCGCTTAACCAACTGAGCCACCCAGGCGTCCCAAAGAACTCATAACTGTTTTATTTCTCTGTAAAACCAGAGTGGTTTAGCTATTTATGGTCTGGTTTCCTTTCCTGGGATGTTCTCTTGGTCTGAACTTTTTCTAGATCTTGAGACACAAGCAAAGGAAAGCTGGCAGCAAGAGACGTTGTCTTCCTCACCAGAGGTCTCTCTGCGACTACCTTCTCAGGGTGAGGAGATGGTGTGTGTGCTTGAGCAGACAGCTCCGGCTGCTTGGGGGTTACCCTGGCCAGGGACTCAACCATACCAGCCAGGAGCAGGGTGCCCATCAGAAAACATGGTACAACTGAGTCTCTTAACTGCTGGGACAGCTGGTATTTCAATGACACTGGCTGGGGTGAGTCGAAGAGTAAAGTTAGTAGTCCCTTTTCTCATCAAGTCCTGAGCAATTCCTGAGAAAATGCACACAGAACCAAATCCCATTCCACACCCAGGACTCCAGAGAGGGCGAAGGAGAGCGGAAGTTCAGAGTGGACGTGGTCAGCCTGATTGCCTCCTTCTCTTGCTCAGTATTCATCACCAGCAGGGAAAACACATACAGAGAGATGGCAATGTCTCCGGATGAGGTACTCAGGTATCTCTCTCAATTGCTGGGAAGACGAGATGCCAACACTCCCTCCCACTCATCCCATGTTGGGGTGAGAAAGCAAATAGAGACCCTGCTACAGGAATCATGGTAAGATCTAGGAAAAACTCATGTATCCTGAGAGAGAAGAGGTCCTGAGACACCAAGTCTAAACCCCTAAATCCGGCCTAGCACTAACAAGGATAGGGAGGCTCCTTCCAGCTGGAAATAGAACAGCCCCCATAGAGTAATTTATCGCTCACCCACCATGTTTATTATTGTTTGAGAGCCAGAGACAGTGGCCGTTTTATAGCAGGTTATAGGGATATCAGAACACTCCACACGGGATTCGTGAGGCTCCCAGAGCCTGACAGAGGTTAGGAAGCATAGAGACGCCCCTCCTCGACACATACACGTTCTCTAATTACACTCCCTGTGTGTGTGCGTGTGTGCGTGTGTATGTGTGTGTGTGTGTGTGTGTTTATCCGAAGACTGTGAGCTTCTCGAAGATAGGAGTGAGGCTTTGTACCCTGTACAGCCTCTCCCAATCGTTCTTTAGAGGAAATGAGACTTATGAAGCAGGAGCTCCATAAATATTTGTGAAATGAGCTCAGAGAACAGAATCTGCTCTGATTGTCAGTAAAAACAACTTAATCTTCAGCTAATACTACTCAGAATCTAGTGTGAGGAGCTAGATTAGCCAGGGGAGGAGGGAAAGAGGAGAATTAGGTAGATGCCGCTCCCAGCCCTCCCAGTGGGGTGAGGAGAGCGGCACCGCCTTCCACAGGATGGGTGGCTCCACCCATTACAATATTTTTTTAAAACTTTCTCACTAAAATTTTTTGAACATTGCAGTCCAATCCCCATCATTTCTCATTTTAGACATAAGGCCTAAAGTATTTTTTAAAAAGGACTCTACGGCACTCCCCTCACACCGTGCCTGGACTATGCCCCCAGATGCTGGTTTCCTTCTCATTTTCCCTGTCTTCTGGGCTTTAATTCATGGAACTTGGAGTAACCTGATGCAGAGTCTTTCCTGAAAGCACAATTTGGCAGGAAAAAGGAGGATGAGGGCCAAGGAGACTTGTCAGTGAGGAACTCAGGGAAAGGTGCTGTTTTGGTGAACAGTCTAGTTTGCTAGCAAAAAAAGTATGTGTGGGAATATCTGCAACCTCAAGGCCACTTGATGCTTAACAGCCAGGCTGAACACAACGTGCAGGAGAAATCCTGCTGACAGGAATCTTCCTTCCTCAGACTCTGCTCAGAAAATGCTTTCTGTAGTCTAGGTCGTTATTGTTGTCATGTATCTTGTCGCTCATCTCCCCACTTTGAAAAAGAAAATATGTTCACAGACTTTATGAAGAACCTTGTGTTTACTATTTTTTTAACGTGACCCAGAAAAGAAAGGTGACAATGGAAGGCATTGTACAACAACTAATACCATTAGAAAGTAAAGCCTTTCCCTAGTCCTCCAACCCCACCTTGTTCATTTCGAACAAGGAAACTTATATTATCTGGAAATTTAAATTAGTTGTGGCTTATAATGGCATTTACTTAGAGGAAACGTGTGGACTTAAATTATGAAAGAATTAAGTATGTTTTTTTGTTTGAAAGATCTTTAAATCCCTTATGAGACAGAGGAAATGGAAAGAAGACACCTCAGATTCTATAGAAATAAAAAAAATACATAAACATATGAAAATAACACTATGGATAACTCTACTCTCTAGCTAACTTAAACTCTGATATGGACATAATCCAGTTTTTGAGAGATCTTTGATAAACTTGATATTTCTCAAGTTGTGTAAAACTCCTTCTAAGTACTGATTGGAAAGGTATAGAATTCAGTCAAAAAAGTCAAAGTGAGAATCTGAGTCTATTTTTCCTCTCTGATTTTACTTGATTCTGGTTTTTTTCCTAATTTTTTTCTTTCCCAGCCATGTTTTTTTCCAATGCCATCGTGTTAGCTTCAAATACTGTATTTGAAATAACTATATTTTTAATTTATCACAAGTTTGCATTTACATGCAAAGATCTTTTATTCAATAAATAGTGATTAGATTGCTAACACTGTACCAAGAACTGAGTTTTAAAAGGCTCATAATATCTCCGAGTCTATATTTTCACACAGTCTTTCTTGTTAAAAAATAGTAATATTTCGGGGCGCCTGGGTGGCTCAGTTGGTTAAGCGACCGCCTTCGGCTCAGGTCATGATCCCGGAGACCAGGGATGGAGTCCCACATCGGGCTCTCTGCTCGGCGGGAAGCCTGCTTCTCCTCTCTCACTCCCTCTGCTTGTGTTCCCTCTCTGGCTGTGTTTCTCTCTGTCAAATAAATAAAATCTTAAAAAAAATAGTAATATTTCAATATACTTTTCATATGTCCTAAACAATAAACAAACAAAACCAACTGGGATGCAGAGAGAACATATAAATACTAATATTAACAAATACTGACAGATGAATACTGAAACTCCACAAAAAAAGGAGGATGAAAAGAATCAACTTAAGTAACTATGGAAAACAGTTACATTGACTAGATATTGTCAGGCTAAAGACAAAAAGAACCATTCAAATGCTGTCTTCTACTTAGAAACGTGTATCTCATTAAACGTTTACCAGAACATTTAATAATAAATGAGTAGGCTGTGGATAATCACAGCCCAGTTTCTCCATGTTGGAGAGAGAAGTTAAAAGTAAGGAAAGGGGAAAGGTTAAAATAAACCCTGTGGATTAGAATCCAAGTTATCAATATAAATTCGTGTTATTATGTACACGCACATAAACATATATACATGTATGTTTACATATATGTAACATACATAGAGATATACACATAGGAAGATACATACAAAGATATAGATGGTACTGATGAGTATATATGCATGGTTTATAGATATGTAATTTCCTAGCTCTCTACTGAGAGGGCCTGGAAGCAATGGTCTCCAGTCGCAATGAGCACAACTAACCCCCAGATCTTAGTTTGTAAACAGCATTCTCCAATAAAAGGAACCAGGGCTTCTTGGAGAAATGGTAGGGTAGGGACAGAGCAGGGAAAATATAAGATGAGCCTGGAAAGTGTTGTGGAGCCAGAAAGGAGGAAAGTGCTCTAAATAACATGGGGACATGTGAAAAGAAAACAAAAGTCTACTTACAAACATTACTAATGGACAAGTTAGGACAATTTGGGCAACAAAACAAATATTGATACCATTGGATTTTGCCCATAGAATAAAGTGAATATTCATGAGACCATACTGCTAAAATACATAATTGAATAAATGGGTAAATAAATAAATGGCTAGGAAGAGATAGCTCTTTCTTACAGTAGAATTCCAATGAACAGATGTAGAAGGAACGTGGAAGTAGAAAATCACCGTTAGGTAAATATTACAGTAATTCTTATTGCAGACAAGCTCTACAGATGAATGGTTTTATATATATACATACATATATATATATATATATATATATATATATATATATTTATCAGTGGACAGAGCACCTGGGTGGCTCAGTCAGTTAAGCATCCAGCTTGATTGCAGCTCAGGTCTTGATCTCAGGGTTGTGAGTTCAAGCCCTGCATGAAGCCTACTTAAAAAAACAAAAGTCAGTTGGAAAAAAATAGAAGATTTTCAAAGTCTCATAGTATCTTCCTCAAGATATTTATTAACTACAAAGGGAAAGATGGTAACTTTCTAGTGGATAAACCTTTGTGGACACCACATTAACCAGGTAAACAAAGTTATAATCTCCAACAATAAAACATATCGACATCAAAAATCCCTTGATTTGAGAAGGATATAACATCATTTCTGTGGTGTTCTTGCCAAAAATTTATAACCTTACCTCAATTGTGAAAAAACACCAAAAAACCAAATTGAGGGAAATTCTACAAAATGAGGAGTGCTCTTCAAAATTGTCTGAGTTATGAGAGACATGAAAATCCTAAGAAAGGAGATAGGATATTTACCAGGTAGAAGCACGGGAGAAGCAGCATAAGATCCTGGGAAAGAAAAAGAACATTAGTGGAGAAAGTGGTGATATTCAAACTGTATCAATGTTTGAAATTATGCTCTGGTTATGTAAGATGTTATCACTCAGGGAAGTGAGGAAGAGGTATCCAGGAACCCTCTACATTGTTTTGACTACTTGTTTTCATAAGTTTAAAATTAGCTCAAAATAAAAGTTTAAAAAGGATTTAAAAATATTTTGGCCCTCAAAGAGAATTTAATAGGAAAAAATAGTGGAGGAAATTGAATGCCCTATCTATATAGTGCATTGCCACTTCTGACTTCTCTTACTGTTTTCCCATAGCACTTGCCACCTTCTAATATATTACATAATTTACTTACTATTAGAGTTAGTGTGTGTGGCATGCTCCCCTATAGAAGACAGGAGGGAGGGTCTTTGTTTTGTTTACTGGTTTATCCTGAGATCCCAGAATAGTGTGTGGCCCAACATAAGCAATCTATATATATGTGTGTATTTCATAAAGGAATGAGTGAAAATTTGCAGAAGAAGAAATGTAAGATAGCATATATTAGTAAATGCTACAGACTCAGATGGCTTCAGGGCTTGGCCAGCTGACTTAAATATGTGAAGGGGTCTCTGTTTTGTTCACTAATGTAGCTCGTATGGCCCAGATAGGGCCGATACACTTAATAAATTATTGTTTTCTAGAAGAATTAATGCAAGTTTTTTTTATTAATTGGGTGCAAATTACACATCTGGAATTTTAGTTGTGTTTTGCTTGTATAACCTGACTATCTTGACTTATACAACATGAAAGGAGGAAACAACTAAATTTATTGGTAAATGCAAAGATATGCTGGATAAGACTTTTATCTGCTCCATAATAAAAATTTTACTTTCTTTCTGATTCAAAAAATAAATTTATTGGCGGGAAATGGTATTTCTCAAAAATGCTGTATTAAGATGTAGTGAGAGTGTCACATATTGCAGACGGCAGCATCAATTACTATAACCTTTCTAGAAAGCAATTAAGCATTATGTATCAGGATCTTAAAAAAAAGTGCTTAGGTTTTCAGAAAACAATTCCTTTTCTAGAATCCATCTTCCAAACTGAACTGTGTAGATATAGTAAACACAGTAAACACAGAGTTAGTTATAAATTAGAAGTTGTTAAGAAATGAATGGCTGACAAAAAAACTAAATCAATAACTGGAAAATGAGTAAATACATACAATATATTCAAATTATGGATTACTTTGCAGGCACTACGATCCATGTTTATGAATGGCTTTTAGAACCATGGGAAAGGGTTTGTATTAGAATGTTAAGTGAAAAAGAGGAGGATATAAAATTGTATGGGCAGTACTGTCACAATAATATACAATATAATTTTAAAAAGTGGAAATATGCACATATGTAAACTCTTTAGAACTGTCCCCCTGCTTCTCTATACATTTCTTTTCTTTTCATTAATATACATTAGTTTTAAAATCAGAAAAGATATAAATGATAAAATACAAAACATTCAATTGAATGAAAGAAAAAGTCAAATGACAAAATAAAATTTATTTAAAAACTTACGGTATTACCAAAAAGAATGCTGAATGGATCCAGGATCTAAATGTAAAAAATAAAACCAGAAAATTACTAAAAAGAGATGTGGGCAAATTCCTTTATAATCTGTAGTGGGGAAAGCCTTTCTAACTATGACTCAAATCCTAGGAGCAATAAAAAGAGAAAAAACCTAATAAATTTGAATGCAAATTCAAATTTATTTAACAGAGGAACAAAAACGTAGGCAAACAACAATAACAATAACAGCACAAACAAATAGTGATGGTATTTGCAACGCTTAATATAAAGGGCTAATTTCCCTATTGCCCCCCCCCTTTTAAAATTGAAAACAAAAATGGCAAAACCTGATAGAAAAATGGGCATAAAACATGTCCATGCAAGGGCACCTGGGTGGCTCAGTCAGTTAAGTGTCTGCCTTAGGCTCAGGTCATGATCTGGGAGGGGGGCCTCCTGGGAAAGAGCCCTGCATCAGTCAGATTGACTTGCTGCTGGGTAGGGACTTTGCTTCTCCCTCTCCCTTCCCCCACCCCCTTGTGCTCTCTGCTCCCTCTTGCGCCATCTCTCAAATAAATTAATTAAAAAAAAAACCCACAAAACATGACCATGCAGTTTATAGAAAAAGATATTCAAATGACTCAAGTATATGATAAGACACTCAACTTATTTCATAAGAGGAATGTCAATTAAAATCACACTGAGACACCATTTCTTACCAACTGGATGGCAGAAAGCCAAAAGCTTGATAATACTAGGAGGCTGTGGGGGAACAGGTCTCTCGTACACTACAGGTAGGATATAAGGGTGCATTCCCACAGACGAGAACTTGGCCATAACTATCAAAATTACACATAAATGTACCCTTTGACCCAGCAACCTATTCTATGAGAGTGCCCTTCTATTTTTTTTTTTTTTTTATTCTCCTTGCTCATAACTGCGTGCACAGTTTATAGCCAGTGTGCTGTGAAGGCATTCTAAGGAGCCTGAGTCTTACTCTTGCTGCTTTCTACAAACAGATCTTTCTGGGAAAGATCAGATGGGTCTGTTTGGAAGTCAGTGCTGTTTTTCCATCACCAAGGGGATTGCTGCGGAACGCCGCCCCCAAAGTTCATTATCTCAGCATTTAATGTTTTGTTTTTGTTTTTTCAAAATACAGAAAAGTAATTAGAAGACATGATGGGCAATAACCTCTGTGCCAAATTACCTTGTTTTAATTTGATGATGCTTTTGAATTGTTCAAGCTCAAATAATTAATTTAAAAACTGCCAGTCTCTTGATAGGATTTTTTTTTTTTTTTGGGAATGTGCATGCCAGGTATTATAAAGAATGTTTTTCATGGTAAAATCTTAACCCCCTAAGACACACAATGACCACCGGACCACTGATCTGCTTCAAATATTCGGAAGATAATAAGCCACAAGTTCACAGGAGGAAATTATTGCCTGGCCAGCCTCTAGCAGTCTAGGTCTGACTATTTCTTTAGTGACATTTATAAAACCCCATTTCTTTAATCAGATCATAAGAAGACTGAATCAGGTTTCAGATTCACTCAGGGTTGATAATTGAGCTCATTCCTGAAAGGCCTGAGGAGCACAAAAGCACTGAAGTGAAACCATGGAAATTAGTGATTTGAATAGGAGAATGGTGAACTTTGGTAAAGCAAACATTCCCCATCAGGGCTCTCATGGAACAAGCTTTGCCTAACTCTAATAAGATTAATGAAGGTAAAATTAAGGAAAACACCGGGAACCTTGTTTTCTATGAAAGGAAAGAAGAGAGGAGGAGAAAAAAGATCAACTTCATTTATATCCTTAACTATATAATTATGGATCCACGTGGAGGGGAGGGGAGCACTTTCCTTCTTGCTGAGGGAATGCAACGTCTGGTCCTTTCTCCAGTTGCGTGGTTTGCTTTTGGAATAGTTGGCTTCTCTAAATGAAACCGGACCAAAATTCCGGGCCATCTTTTGTAAATGTTTGTTCTCTACAAGGGCAGGGCGACTTCCTAAGTGGGTAAGCTGGCTGGAGATCTGAGCAAGCTTAGAAAGGAGAGCCAGGCCTGGCCTTGAACTTCACGGGCACTGCGCAAGGCAGCGCACACACCCTTACCCTGGCTCGGGGCCCTGACGTGCAGCCCCAAGGAGCCTCCTGATCACTCACTCACATCCCCTACCACACTGTCCTTGGGGGGAGTACGCAAACCTGGTGGGCACTCCCTGCCTTAGGAGCAGTCTTCCCTCAGCTGTCTGTGGAGCTTTTTCCCTGTCCTTCTTCAGTGTCTCACTCAAATGGCCCGTCTCACTGAGGCCTTCCCTCACATCTCCACTGTCCCCAAACTCCCTCCTTAGCTCCGTTTTCCTCTTCCTCATCGTTATTGCCTTCTAACTTAGTATTAACTACCTTATTTATTGTGTTTATTATATGACTCCCCTGGTACAACATAAGCTCCCTGAGGGCAGGTTTTTGTCTGTTTTCTGCTGTGTTCTCACTGATACAGGAACAGTGCTGGTGCACAGGAGGCATTTAATGAATTTTGGGTGAATAAGTGAATGAATTATCCTGCACTTGCCTTATCGTGACCCTTCTTCACAATTGTTTTCCTGAGTGGATTTTAAGCCCCATGCAAGTCGGGGGCTACATTTGTGGTAAGCGTAGCATAGTGTATAAACTCGTCAAGTCACTAAGTGGTACACTTGAAACTAATGGAACATTGTGTGTCAACTACACTCAAAATAAATAAATAAACTGGATAAGAAGAGAGGAAAACATGCTATGAAGACTTGGGTCCATGGAATCCTAAGACTAGATAGGCCCTTACTTTGCTCTGGCCCAATCCCATCATTATTTATATGGAGAAGCTGAGTCCACTAAGGTCGAAAGATTTTCCCAAGGTTACTTGAATCTGTGGCTCTTTATTCCCATTTAGAAATGTTCAGAAAGACTGTTAGGATGGTTTAATTCTTTCATTCAATAAGTGATTGTGGAAGACCTATTTGTGTGCCGAGCATGATGCCAGGCGTTGGGACTATCTACTGGGTGACACAGACCATCCCTGCTTGCATGGAGCTCAATACATCAAGCTCAATACATTGAAGGCATTCTAAGGAGCCTGAGTCTTACTCTTGCTGCTTTCTACAAACAGATCTTTCTGGGAAAGATCAGATGGGTCTGTTTGGAAGTCAGTGCTGTTTTTCCATCAAGAGGCATTAAAATATTCTGACACTGACTGCATTCTGTTTTATCTTTTTCAATTCATTCTAACTCAGATAAAGATAACTTTGAATAGTCCTTGCTTGATAGTGACCAGTGTTCCCTGGCTCTTCCAAATCAAGTCTGTCCCATGCTATGCCACCAAGGACCACTGATCGGCTTCCTCAGTATATGGCCAGGTCTCCTTAAACAGGGTGGCCCACCACAAATTGAATCCACCTGCAATGAAGTCTTCCACAGAGACTCAGCCGCGCTGAAAGTTGATGGGAACAGATGTTCGATAGTTGAGGAGACGACATTTGAAGACTCAAGGCAAAGGAGTTCTCTGGAGAAGGAACAGCATGTGCAAAATTCCTGAGGTGAAAATATGCTTTATATGTACAAGAAATGGAAAAATGCTGGTGAGACTGGTGTATGGGAACTGAGCAATCACATGGAACAAACCGACATAAATAAGTTTTATTCTTCAATCCCAAGTCTTGGCTGCACAGTTTGGTATAAGTGACACCAGCAAAGCTAAAAATTTTGCACTCAGGTTGGAATTCCCCAAGACAGAGATTAGATCAAAATCCTATTTCTGGACTTTTTAGACTGACTAATCTTTAACTGGTGGTTGTTTAAATAAAGTTTCTCTACCTCCGATCTAACTTCTTTGCATTCTAATCCCTACTGTCCCCTTTCTATTCTTAAACCCCTTGGCTTCCAACACAGCTGCAGTGACCACAATCCAGGGTTGCCTGAGCTGGTTCACACCTGTCTTCTTGTCCTGTCAGAACTTCTTGATTGATGACTTAGCAAGTCAGCTTCCTGATTGTTGCCTCTCCCTACCTGAGAGCTGTTCGTTTTCACCCTTTGTTTTGCTTCCACTTCTGCCTTCTCTCTCTCTAGCTCACACCTCTTGCAGCCCTACATTCATAGTCCGTCTGGTCCAGCCTGCTTCTAGGTACTCTATGCTTTGATGGAGGCTTTGCGCCTGGAGATCACTTCCCCAGCCTGATGACCAACTAGATGGCAACACTGAAAAAAACCACTGTTGGCTTAGAAGCAATGCTGGCATCACATGAGGAATTTGGGCTGCAACATCTCAGAAACAACCTGCATGGTATTTGCCAACAAATATTAATGACCTCTGTGGCACAAGGTTCTGTAGCTCGATCAGTTTCTTCTCCAAACTCAGCACCTCCTTATTTTCCAAACAAAGCAACTTGATATTTTGTTATAGATTTGCATTATCTTTGTTTCGTGAATATTTTAATATTGCATCCCAACAAAATGTAAAGACCTTAAAAAGCAAGATCAGTGTCCTGTATTTCATTTGGAAATTTTGTCAGCCTTAATAGCGTTGTGCATACATACAGTGAGAGCCTAATAAATACTGGCTGATCGATGGTTCATTGTCTTAATTCAGCTAGGAGTTTTAGGCACAGGAGCAAAGGTGTTGGCAAGTGTAGTCCTTCCTGGTAGATCTGTGTCATTGGAGCTAAACGCTACCTCTAAATGATGGCTAAAGTTAGAAGCTGAGAGGCTGAGAAATAGAGCACTCCCACGTCCCTGAAGGTCCACAGTTGCACAATTCAGGACAAAAGGGCAGCCCTTCCTGCTTCGTGTGATAATTAGATTGTTCGCTCATTTGTTAATTCAGTAAATATTATTATTTTCGGAGTCATGCTCTTGTTCTATGTGTGAGGCAACGTGCTAATCATCATGGAGGACATACAAAAAAAAATCTGAACCATGATGACTGGGGTGCCTTGCTCAGCCTGAATTTTGAATAGATAAAAATCTCAGCTCTTCCTCAAGGAAGAACACTGGAGGCAGAATCTGCAAACAATGGGTATCACACGTCAGTATTGGACGGCTGGCTGGACTCTGTCTCTACTGGAACGTGCTGTCCGGGCGGAAAGCAAAACCATGGATCAAGACCTTTTAAATCAGGACCTCCACGCTCCAGAACTTCCCTTTTCTTTTTGTAGCAGGATGTCAAACGCATTCCAATAAACCACAAAAAATTCTGATGTAAGAAAGAAAGATTTTTAACTACTTCATGTTCACAGACCTTATCCTAAAATGGACTTTTAAATTTTATCTATGATCATAAATGTAATGAAACAAAAGGGCTTCAAAATCTGTTTCACTACGCCATGATACTATTATGCTCAGCACATGTGCTAAACAGAGGTTTCATTCATTCATCATTCATTCGTTCAGTCTTGGGTTGTTTGTTCTTTCCTTCACATATCCTTTTTTTTAAGATTTTATTTATTTATTTGACAGAAAGAAACACAGCTAGAGAGGGAACACAAGCAGGGGGAGTGAGAGAGGGAGAAGCAGGCTTCCCGCCGAGCAGGGAGCCCGATGTGGGGCTTGATCCCGGGTCTCCGGGATCATGACCTGAGCTGAAGGCAGTCACTTAACCAACTGAGCCACCCAGGCGCCCCTCACATATCCATTTTTTTAAGCAAATGTTTACTGAGTGCATACGAGGGGCTGTACACTATGCTAGGAACTATTCGTGATATAAAGATGAGTAAGATACCACCTCTCTGGCCTTAAAGCATGTAGAAAAAGAAAGAGGGGATAAAACATGCCCTTAAAAACTATGGATAATGGGGCACCTGGGTGGCTCAGTGGTTAAGCATCTGCCTTCAGCTGGGATCATGATCCCAGGGTCTTGGGATTGAGCTCCACATTGGGCTCCCTGCTCTGCAGGAAGCCTGCTTCTCCCTCTCTCACTCCTCCTGCTGTGTCCCCTCTCTCGCTGTGTTTCTCTCCATTAATTAAATAAATAAAATCTTAAAAAAAAAAACCTATGGATAAAACATGTGATAAATTATCCAAGAAAATTAGTGGGCTGCAGAACAGAGATCTGGCTTGAGACAAGGGCTTCATAGAGGAGGTAGCTATGGCAGGGGAGAACGGGGGGGCAGCAAGAATGTGGAAATGGGAATGGGATTGAGGATGAGGCACTGTCACCCCATCAACACAATTAAGCTATAGAATGTTTACACCACACCCAAAAGTTCTTCATTCCTCCTGTAGTCAGTCTCACCATCCCAGAGGTCCCGTGGAAACTGTGATTAGCTTTCTCGTATAGAAATAAGTTTTGTCTGCTCTATCTTCATTCAGTGGAATTTTATAGTACACAGTCTTCTGGATCTGGCTTTTTTCATCCAACATGTTTTGAGATTCTTCCATGTAGGTGTTCATTTCAGCAGTTCGTTCTTTTAAATTGCCAAGCTGTATTCTACTGTATGGATGTGCCACAATTTCTTTACCTATTCACTTGTTTTCCAGTTTTAAAAGATTATGAATAAAGCCACACAAGTCTTTGTGTGGACGTATGATTTAATTTCTCTTGGATAATACCTAAGAGCAGAACTCCTGGATTACATGAAGTGTGAATGTTTCCATATAAAAGCAACTGCCAAACTGTCTTCCAAAGTAGTGGCACCATTTTACGCTCCCCCCAGCAGCAGAGGAGAGTTCCAGTTAGTCCACATTCACTTCCACTTGGTACTGGGATTCTTTCTAATTTTAGCCATTTTAATAGGCATGTAGTGCAATCTCAGTGGGGTTTTAATTTGCTTTTTCCTGATGACTAAAAATGTTAAGTATTTTTTCATATGCTTGTTAGCCATTCTTATAATTGCTTTAGTGAAGTTTCTGTTCAAATCTTGTGCCTATGTTTAGTTTTTTTTTTTGTTATTGAATTGCAAGTGCTCATTATGTATTTTAGGTTCAAGTCTCTTATCAGCTCTATGTATTAGGAATATTGCCTCCTAGTCGTGGTTTACTTTTTCCTTTACTATAACGGCACTTTATAAGAGAAGAAGCTTTAAATTTTAATGAAATTCAACTTATTAATTTTTTCATTTACAGTTTGTGTTTTTTGTATGCTATCTCAGAAATCTTTGCTTTCCCCAAATCACAAAGACTTTCCTATATGTTTTCTTCTAGAAGTTTGTTTAGCTTTGACATTTCAGAATATGATCCATTTTCATTATGATTAAGATTAAATTTTATGTAAGGTTTGTGGTAAAGAACAAGGTTTATTTTTTCCACGTGAATCTCCAGTTGGAACACTTCCACTTACCTGGGGAAAGAAAACTCTTTCCTTGTTGGATTATTGTAACACTTGTCAAAACTCTCCCGACAATTTAGGTATCAGTCTCTTTCTGGGCTACATATGTATTCCATTCATCTAGGTATACATCCTTACACCAAATCTACACTGTTCAATTTATGTAGCTTCATAGCAAGTCTTTCAAACAGGTAAAGTAATTTCTCTAACTTTTTCATCTTTTACAAATCAAGAAAACCAATTTGATTTGCTTTCATGACAACCTATTCACCAATAACAATCTCACAGATACTATGAGTGATAGGCACACTACCACCAATTTCAAATATTTCTCTACCCCAAACTAGTTTCTTCATTCAATACAAGCATTATTTCCACCTCAACACTGTGCTCCACCAAAATTCATGTTTGTATTAGTACCAGAAACATGAATTATTTTATCTTCAGTGCTGAACTATTAAACTAACTTCATGCTAGCATCACAATAATGGAAGAAGTGGCAGACACTTCAGCCTTGACCAAGCAAACTTGCAAATGGTTTATTTACTATTATTTCATGAATTGGATTAAAAAGTGGAATCACTATTGAAATTAATTTCAGTGTCTATTTGAAATATCTCCTCTGATGCATATAGATCAAGCATCCTTTAATTGTTTGCAAACTTCTGCTAATGGAGCCAATGCCTTAGCAGCTTTTGCTTTATTTCTTGGAAATGCACGAGAAAAACAAATATATTGGGTATCTGTTGTTCACTTCTGGTTATCTCAAGCTCCCTGGTTCCACTTGGTTGCCACACCAGAGCATGCTCCAAGTCTTTTGTCTCAGCTCTGCACCTTCAGTTTGGATTTCTTACCTTGTGCTCCAGAGCTTCCCTTGCAAGACACTTTACAGAATACTTGGCATACATGTACTAGCTAGAAGCAAGCTAATGGCCCCTGGAAGGAACTTGAAAGCAAGATGTGTTTAATATGGCTCTTCAGGCAATCTCGTGCACTGAATGATAAATCACATGGAGTAGTGGCCAACTTGGATAACATTTCTTTATGTTGACTCTGTCTCCTTCCCTCTTCCTGTCCCTAATTTCTCTTACCCAAATCTCATTCATCAATAAAATATTTGAATATAAAGATTTATCTTAGGTGCTCCTTCCCGGGGAATCCAGATAGAGATAACTCAAATTTAAAAAGCCAAATTAGGGGCGCCTGGTGGCTCAGTTGGTTAAGCAACCCACTCTTAATTTTGGCTCAGGTCATCAAGGGTCTCAGGGTCTCAAGTCCCTCATCTAGCTCTGCACCCTGCAGGGAATCTGCATCTCTCTCCCTGTCTCTCCCTCTCCCTCTGCCTCTTCCCCTGCTAGTGCATGTGCTCTCCCCCTCTCTAAAATAAATAAATAATTTTTTTAAAAAAGATACAGCCAAATTAATTTGTAAAAAGGAGAAATAATGCTTTAAGAAGTGACACCTGAATAATAACTTCTGACGCCACATGTCTTGTCTTCTTAAAATAACTGTTAACCTAATATTTCTTCAGAACATTTATGTTTTCTAATTGTCTTTAGTCAGTGATATTCACTATGGAGCCCATAACGGATGGCAAATGTATGCAAATATTATGTGCAAGTTCGTCGACTTCCTTGAAACATAGAAACTCAGTATTTTATGAAACAAACCTTCCTTCCTTCCTTCCTCCCCCCTCTCTTTTCATTGCTGCTGTAGTGAATACTATGGTGTGCTGTCCTGATTCCCCCTGCAGGACTGGAGCGAGATTCTCCCAGCTGCTGGGTATGCTGGCTGTTGATAGCTCACAGTTAATTCCATATCCTGGAATTGCCTTTGGCTGAGATGTGCTGCTTTATTCAACGTCATGTTTTTTCCCCAAATGTGTGTGTGTGTGTGTGTGTGTGTGTGTGTGTGTGTGTGTGGCGGGGGGGGTAGTTCCCACCCTATCAAATTGGTAACTGGCAGAGGGACGGAAGGTGGTGGTGAAATATAAACATGTGGTCCACTTGCTTCGCTTCAGGACAACCTTGATAGAGCAGGCAGTTTCAGAACCCCCATGGGATCAGCTGAGGCTTCGGCTGCACCTGCATCACAAATCAATTTTCCTGCCCCCCAATCTGCTTCCTTCACTCCCTTACAGGTGTTGTTCCCAATAAACCCCCTGGAGGCAAACCTCTATTTCCAAGGCTATTCCTCAAGAATCCAGTTGACAGCTGTCGAAAGGGTTTTTTGCAACGTTTTTAAAAAAACATTTCTAAACAATAAAATCAATGTTATTTTCATCATGCAATAAATAATAAAACCTCTGTACCAAGAGTGTTGAGGCTGTTCTCTATTCATTGTTTGGTAGGACTGCTCAGCCTGTATTTCCTGCATAGAGTGCATGCACATCTAACCCATAACTTCCCCATTTCTCTCTGACCCACCCATTCATGGTCTGGCAGATGTACCAAGAGACCAGCAGAAGCAGCATCATAGACTGTCTCTCGCACAGTCTCTGGAAATAGAAAGACTTAGCTGTCATGACTGCTCCTATCTGAGGGCCCTTTGGTTTTTATTAACAAGCACTCTGCACACTGTCCTTGAAAGGAAGGTGTCCATTGCTTTGCATCTTGAAAGGGTCCAGAAAGAAGAGTATTTGTCTCCAGATTGAACTATGTGTTAAAGTGAGAATTCCCTTCATTACACAACCATTTCATGTGCAATAGAGATCATGATAATTTGGATGTTCAGACTGGAGGTCTGTCAAAACCATCCCAGCTTCTCATTCCACTGCTAATAAAAATATCCCATTAAAAAAGGAAACACAAATACTGGTACGAATGCTGGATGGGAGTTGGAAAAACAGGCACCAAGTGTGTCTGGGGTAAACCAACACACAAGGTCACCCTAATTTTTAAGTAACACAATGACAATGAGGCTGTGTGTTCAAGAACATTCTCTCACACCCTACAACCTTGAATGGTCGCAGGAGGGTCTTTGCAATACCAGTCAAACCAAAATAGCTCAGAAGAAAACTAAAATTCGCCATTCTGTAATACGCTCTTTGGGAGATGGCATAGAAGTTAGTAATAACCCAACAGCAGAGCCTTGATAAATATTCTGTGGGTAGAGATCTCTATCCATACAGGATGCAAGATAACCAAGGTCTTAATGATGAAAGACGAATGCAAACTGCCAAGGGTCAATAGCCAATTCCCAGAGTTTCTGTTATATGTACACGTGAAAATTTCCTCCAGTTGAAAGCGATGGCATCCATGGTCAGTGAGAGCAGAATCAGTAGGTTAGGTAAAATGACCGTTTTAGATAAGGTAGGTTTAATTGAACAGTTTAAATGTGACTGACTGTGTTCTATTTATGTTAGGAAAAAAGTAAATATTTCAAAGAACCAAAAAATCAAGCGAGTTTGCTTTATCAACACAGGTTCTGGGCCTCTCCATTAAGGATTCCAATTGGTTATCTAAAATCAGAGGCCTCTATAACAACTGCAGAAATACCTAAATTTTGCACTTGAAAGATTGGGGAATAGAGTCATTTTCCAGTTAAATTAAATTTAGAAAGATGTCAATTAAATCTTTTAACTTAATATCCCATACAGATTTCTATGTATATGTTAGAACTTCATACACTTTAGGGGGATGCCTGGGTGGCTAAGTCAGTTGAACCTCCGATTCTTGGTTTTGGCTCAGGTCATGATCTCAAGATCATGAGATTGAGCCCCAAATAGGGCAGAGTCTGCTTGAGATTCTTTCTCTCTCCCATTCCCTTCCCCTCCTTTATTCCTTCCCTGCATGCTCTCTCTCTCTCTCTCTCAAAAAAATAAAATCTTAAATAAAATAAGAACTTTACACACTTTAAATCTCTATAGGACCCCACGGCCTTGTGGTAATTAAATTAATTAATACACGCAAAACACTTAGAACAGTGCCTGACATCTGGTAAAGACTTAATAAATGTAAGATGTGGGTATTATTTTTCTTTTGGGGAGAATTAGAAACAGGAGAAATTTCAGAATTAGAGTTTACTAAAAAATTTTCAAGCAACTTTTGAGATGTCTGTTTGGGATTTTCCCATTCGTTATTCATTTATTCAGCCAAACATTTGTTCGACATTTGGTTGTTGTAACTATTCTGATTATTTGAGGCTGCCTGTCATGTAATCAATATAATTTAATCAGACCAACATATGATCAAAACAATTGCATCATTGCATCTAATTCTTTAACCAGTCTCAATGAACTCAGATAAGCCATATAATAAAACTTTACAAAGAAAATAGCTTTTAAAATAGTTTGTAGATTAAATGAAGTCATTCTGATATTCTATTTCCAGACAATAATTGGCCTTCAGAAATGCCAGCAAGACACAAGAAGCTGTAAAGTCAGAGAAATGTGAACATTAACCGAACAGCCGGGTCAGTTATGATGTCGTTAAATAAAACACACACTCACATAAGCAGAAGCCAAATAGACCATAAAACAGTTGATTCCTTTCCACATAGAAAGACCAAACGCATCTGTCTTAAGAGTGGGGACTATGTATGCCAATTAATTTGTATATTAGATATTTTCCATCAATTGAATAAATATAATCAGAAGCTCCCAGGATTTGATAAAAAAAAAAAACACATTTAAAGCATGTGACAATATAAAATAATTTTAACCAAAAAAAGCATCAACAAAGCATCAATAAAAAAATTAATACTCCCAAATCTTTTTTAATATAATGGGTTTAATAAGATAAATCAAAACGAGAGAGAAATATATAATTAATAGTTATATAGTAAGTTTTGATAAAAACTTTGGGTTTATGTCTCAGCAATTTAGAAAGCAAATTATTCTAATTGCTGAAACACAAACCCTTTTACAACATTATAGGAGGGGATACTATAGTTGGCAGCTAACAAAATTAAAAATAATTTGTATGCTAGAAAATTGTTATTTTTAATGCACATTTTCAAGGAGTTCAAAAAATCGAATGACGCTGTCAAAATAAATTTTTTTTCTATTTATGAATGTGGTTTCTCAATGCTTACATATAAAAATAAATTGGAATAGAATTGATGCAAAAATGTTATTTTAGTTATAAGTAATATCCAGGATAGATATATAAACCCATTTTTAAAGGTCTATCTGTCTCAATAACCATTTGTTTTGGGGAGTCAATAATTATTTATCAAAACTTGTGACATAGTTTATAATCTTTTCTTGGGTGGGTATTGCCATGTACTGTATAATTATAATAAAAATTCAACCCAGAAGAAAATTTCTCTCTTAGAGGTTTATTATCATAAAACATTTTTTAAATTTCAATTTATGTATATATTTCCATGGCAGAGAACTGTGAGAAGGTTGTCAGTAAAAGTCTGTCAAGATTAAAATGATTTACATGAGGGTGTAATTGTATGGTTAGTAGAATGAAAATATAAATTCAAGAGGAAAGAGGAATGATATAAAATACTGACTATTAAAAGAGTGGATTTGTGTAATTCATAAAAAGGTCAAAGAAGGGCATCAAATCACTGAAATACTTTAAGTATTTAAAGTCCAGTTTTAGGGGCGCCTGGATGGCTCAGTCGTTAAGTGACTGCCTTCAGCTCTGGTCATGATCCTGGAGACCCGGGATCGAGTCCCACATAGGGCTCCCTGCTCGGCGGAAAGCCTGCTTCTCCCTCTCTCACTCCCTCTGCTTGTGTTCCCTCTCTAGCTGTGTTTCTCTCTGTCAAATAAATAAATAAAATCTTTAAAAATAAATAAATAAAAATAAAGTACAGTTTTAGGGACTCCTGGGTGGCTCCATTGGTTGAGCACCTGCCTTCCACTCAGGTCATGATCGAGTCCCACATCCGGATCCCTTCTCAGAGGGGAATCTGCTTCTCCCTCTGACTGTGCTCTCTCTCTCTCTCTCTCTCTCTCTCTCTCTCAAATACATAAATAAAATCTCAAAAAAAAAAAAATAAAATCCAGGGGCGCCTGGGTGACTCAGTCGTTAAGCGTCTGCCTTCGGCTCAGGTCATGATCCTGGAGTCCTGGGAAGCAGCCCTGCATTGGGCTCCCTGCACAGCAGGAAGCCTGCTTCTCCCTTTGCCACTCCCCTTGCTTGTGTTCCCTCTCTTGTCATATCTCTCTCTGTCAAATAAATAAATAAAATCTGTAAAAAAAAATAGAGTCCAGTTTTATTTTAAAATGTCAGTGTTTACAATGAACCAGAAATCACTTCATTTGCAACTTTCTAAACTCACAATAATTAAAAAAAAAAAAAAGATTTATTTATTTATTTATTTATTTATTTATTTATTTATTTATTTATTTGTTGAGAGAGAGAGAGACCAAGAGAGCAGCATGGAGAGATACACAAAGAGGGAGAGTCTTAAACAGACTCTGCACTGATCACAGAGCCCGGGCTCAATCTCGCGACTCCGAGATCACGACCTGAGCTAGATGCTTAAGCAACTGTGCTACCCCAGCGCCCCATGACAACACTTCTTGATGGTCAACATAAATCGTGCAAGGAGATGCATAGTTTTTCAAAATGGAGTTGGTATGTATAAGAGTGAACACACTGGAAGATCGCTGTGGATCTCCCTGACGAGGACACAATGTCCACACTGAATCCTAAAGGATGAAGAACTCTCCAGGAGACTTGGCCTGGGGACTGGATGGCAGCTCCTTGCAGGGGAGCAGCAAAGGCTGGGAGATTGGACAGGAAGACTGACAGAGTGAGGACAAGTGCTTTCATTCAGCTGGAGTGAGGTTCCAGGCTGGTAGTTGAGGCCATAGGGGTAGACAAATCATCCAGCTAAAAAGTTAGAATGAGAGAAAGGCAGAGGGTAAGAATGGAGCCTCAGGGACACAAGAGTTCAAGAGGAATCCCTAAGGACACTAAAAAGGTATGATCCAAAAAGTGGGAGGAGAATGGGGAATGGGTATCCTGAAAACCAACTGCGAGAGTTTCAAGGAAGGAAATTGACAACAGTGTCCATTAGACTTAACCGTAAAAGGATCTGCTGGTGAATGTGTTAGTTAGGGGTCTCTGGGTGGCATGCCTGAGAAAGTAGTTTAAGCAGGGAAAGTGGCAGTGTGGTAAGTCAGAGCTAGAGTTGAACGCCCAAGCAGGAAGCAAAGCAGCTGTAAGAACTTAACCTGGAGCACTGGCTGGCCTCCTCAGGGTGAAGCCACACACCAGCTCAGCCCCCATCACTCCCGTCTCTGGGTTTCTATTCAAACATCTGGGAGATTGACCTAGCTCGGGTCAGATGTCTCTTCTTCCATAATCAGCAACGGCCATGGGGTCTGATAACATAGTACAGATGGCTGGTGGGGGACTGTTCTTATGTATTTGGGTTGAGTTAGAGAAGCAGGAGCCACTGTGAACAGGGAGCCACCCCCTCCAGGATCAACCACAGATTGCCTCCACGGGAGAAGTCACAGGAGCAGAAGTCAGACTTCAGTGTTCAAGGAGTGAATGGGAAATGAGAAAGTGGGCTTTGAAGAACTTGGCCGTGATAGGACAGAGTGAGAGAAGTAGTAACCAGAGTGACTGGCTTAAGAGAGGGTATCACCAATGGAACCTTCTATACAAGTCCAGTATTTCCCCTGTCTCATGGACATAAGAATCTGCTCTTAACATCCATCTATGATAGTTTCTCAATGTGCTTGAACTATAAAATCATTGATGGCAGTTGAGGGGGTGGGGGTTGGGGGTGGGAGTGGGAGAGGATGTACTCTAGATATAGAAGTCCTTTGTATCTCCAAGGCACAAGTTTCTAATATAGAAAATGGGGAATAATAAGAATTGTGGGGGGAGGGGAAGAATTGTGGAATAAGCAAATAACAAAATGTATGTAACTCTTTTATAAACTGTAAAAAGCCAAACAAATAATACAATGTAACATCCATAACAAACATGCAAAGTAGAACTGGCTCACATACATAAACTATACTCCTGAAAATTCTATGCACTTGTTAGTTCAGTAATATTTTTGTTTTGGAGAGGTTAGAACTTTGGAGCTATAATGATTATTTTGCAAACTCTGATTTTGTTTAAAAGAAACATGCCCAAATCAGCGCCTGGGTGGCTCAATTGGTTAAACAACTGCCTTCAGCTAAGGTCATGATCCTCAAGACCCACGATGGAATCCTGCATCAGGCTCACTGCTCAGCTGGGAGTCTGCTTCTTTCTCCGACTCTCCTACCTTGCATGTGCTTTCTCTCTCTCTCTCTCTCTCTCTCTCTCTCTCTCTCTCTCATTCTCTCTCTCTCTCAAACAAAATCTTAAAAAAAAAAAAAGGAACGTGCTCAGAGAAGCTTAGTAACTCATTCAAGATCATACAGCTAGTAAGAGACAGGATGAGAACTTGAGTCAAATTTTCATTAGTATGCAATTTCTTGTACTTTTCCTGCTATACCTTATGTGTTTTTTCAAGTCTTTCCACTAGAATGTAATCTACATCTCTGGAAGTAAGAGAGAGATCTACATTGCATCATCTCAAAGGGGAAGAGAAATTTCTTTGGATCATGGAGTCTTTGCCTTCTAGTTGTAGGGATAAAGAAATCACACTAGTATAGCTGAAGGGAATGGCTACTTTGGGCCAACAGCAGCCGGAGCACACAGGTTTGAATCTTGTCAGGGTCAACATGATAGCTTAACCTTTTAAGACAGATAAGTTGAGTTCTTGGAATGCCCCTGTTTAGTGGGCTTGCAGGGGTCTTTTGGATGAGCCCCTTGCTAAGTGAAGCTCGATCTGCTTTGCATCAACTTTACACAATCTCGAGATAAACTAAGACTGCGTCTCCATGAAGCCACAGCCAGCAATAGGAAATTCAGTTTATCAGCTCTTTATTTGGCATGGAAGAAATAGCTATATTGCCTAGTGCAACAATATTTATAGTAATGAAGTTTGGAAACCGTCTACATTCTCAAAAATTAGGAAACGTTTTAATGAATTATAGTCTATTTGTATGAAGGAATATTGTGCAGCCAAATGAGATTTTGCTTTCTTAGAATCTAAGCAACTTCTACAGCTAATTTAAAAAATGATTTAATTTATATTTTTGACACATGTTGCCACAATATTGATTCAACCCAGTGAAAGCTTATATAAGTCCCTCTATAATGTTTCCACTTATCATTTTTTGCGTTGTCTACTCCATCCTGTAGCCTCTTAACCATGACCATCACAGAAAACTTCTGAGTTCCAATGGAATCCATGAGGACAGAGGTGTAGTTATGTAACTCCAGAAGTGAGCTTTTAATTCTTTATAGTACACTGAAAAATGGGGAGACTCTTAAAAAGTTAAAGTGCTACCTAAATTTCAGTGTTATTTCTCTGTTAAATACTTTTCCTAGTATAACTAAATAATTAAGTACTTTTTCTACTAAGTACATGCTTTTCTAGCCGAATACTTTTTCAGTGCCCAATTCTGGCACCGTACCCACACCAATGAATGCAGACAGGCTCTGATCAATAACTCTGTAATATCAAGCTTTAGAAAATACATGGAGAACTGTGACTTGTGTAAGACTGATGATCCACAGACCTGTACCCCTCAAGCAAATAATACATTATATATTAATTTTTAAAAAGTATATGGAGAAATTGAAACCCTCAAACATTGCTTGTGGGAATGTAAAGTGGTGCAGCCATTTTGGAAAAGAGTTTGGCAGTTTCTCAAAATGTTATATATGGAGTTATAATATGATCCAGAAATTCTACTCCTAGGTATATATACACCTACGAGAAATTAAAACACTGTCCACACAAAAACTTGTACACAAATGTTAATAGCAGGCTTATCATAGCCCAAATGGGGAACAGTCCAAATTTCCATCTGAATGGAAATTGATGAATGGATAGACAAAATGTAGTATATTCACACAATGGCATCCTATTCACCCACGGAAGGAAATGAAGTACGGATGTATGCTACAGCAGGAATGAACGTGGAAAACATTGTGCTCAGTGAAAGAAGCCAGTCACAAAAGACCACATATCATGTGATTCCATTTATATGAAACATCCAGGATAGGCAAATTTATAGAGACAGAAGATAGAGTAGTGGTTGTCTAAGGCTGAGGGGTATTTGGGGAGAAAATGGGGATTGACCAGCAATGGATACCGTTTCCTTTCAGAGTGGTAAAATATTCCAAACTGGATTGGGGTGCTGGTTACACAGCTCTGTGAATATACCAAAAACTGTTGAATTGGCCCCCTGTAAATGGGCAAGTTGTAAGGTATGTGAATTGTAGCTCGATAAAGCTATTTAAAAAATAAGCTCAGATACAAAAGGACTCTTCTCTGTTTAGATGCAAGGTCACATACATTGGGAAGTGGAGCATTGAAAGGTAAGATTTCAAATGAATGGGAAAAGGCCTACCTGAAGCCACCAACAAATGGGGAAAATACGCAATTGAAAACTTAGATCAGAAGTGTAACAATACACCTAGACTAATTTTTAACACCAAGTGATGGATGACAAAGCCGACGCAATTACAAGAGCTAAATCTAAACAAAAGCACTCAGTTTTATACGTGTCCCATAAAAATAATTTAAGTTATCACAAAAGTCAGTGGAAAACCATGATTTGCATGGTATTTAGTGATACCAGCTCTGTGATTTCCTTAACCAATTGATCCTAACCTGCCTATCAGAAGCAGAGACGATGTTGATATATCTTTTGCTTTGGCCAGAGGGAGGAAGACATTCCCACATAGTAATCACATCCTTATAGAAATTGAAAACGTATGTTCCAGCCATGGTGGTCTTACAAAAATCTAAACCCATACAGGGGTTCTCAATTCAATGTCATCATTCATTTTGCTTACTGGAATAAGCAGAGTTTTGCCAGGCTATACGATGACTGATTGCTTTTTCATAAAAGGATATTTTATGAAATATTGAAATGTAGCCCATTTCTACCTGATAAATGCTGGGACCTGTAAACTTTGAACCCTCGTTGGCCTTTGTTGCTTGTGACCTTGTTTAAATGATTAATGTTCTTTTAACAACTGCAGGCTGCAAGAGGCAGCCTGCGTGGACACTGTACAGATCCTTTATTCCAGGCAAAATCGAGTAGTTCAAACATAAAACTGCTCACGAGGTGCACTCTAGGACTCAGGGAGCTGTATCATTTTTTACTTCCGTTGCCCTACCAAAGGCCTATATTGTATTTTTGTGATGCATGTTTTTCATTTTTAAACGTTACAAAGGTCCTCTCCATTTTTTAATCCTTACCCCCCAAAATTGTTGACACAATTTATTCGTCATCCCCAAACTAAAAGTGAATGGACAGATAAGATTATTTTATCACACATTTTAAAATATTATTGTTTTATCAAAGTTGAGTAGCATTTTGTGCCACTCTTCTGTTATCATCAAAGTCGGTGAATTATATCATTACCGAGCTATCTGAAGTCTCAAACTCCTCAACTCTATCCACTGTTAATAGCCATCACTTAAATATCAAAGATCTGCATTTGTAAGACGTCAATAGAACTCACTTTCAGGGGCTGCGATGAAAAATGGACTGGATCTTTCTTAATTAACATCATCCTGGAAATAGTGAAGACATAACAAACTATTCTCACTGGCTTTACACCAAAACTGAAAACAAAGGCAAGAAAAAAAAAGTTCTCTGGCCTACAAAATGTTTTATGAACCCAGTGTTCCCTGAAAAGATTCATTGGAAATAAATAAAATTGGAAGTCTTTAGCAGCTTGCTTGGTATACATCATTACTTCCAGTGAGTAAAAAGATATGTGCAATTCTAAAATAAATGTATTTAATAAAACAGATTTTTTTATGACTATGGTAAGAAAGATCCTCCTGTTTAGGGATAAAGGAGAGTGAGAGGATTACACTATTAGGGTTAGGAAGGAGCAAATATGTTTTAACGATATCATCTTCCATGATATCAATAGAGTATCACATCAACACTACAAACAAGACATTTCTTTTTTTAAATTAAGCTTTTACTTAAATTCCAGTTAGCTAATATACAGTGTAATATTGGTTCCAGGCATAGAATTTAGTGATTCAAAACTTCCATACAACACCTAATGCTCATTACAAGAGGTGTCCTCTTTAATTCCCATCTCCTGGTCCCCCTATTCCATCACCCACCTCCCCTCTGGTGAGCATCATTGTTCTCTATAGTCAAGAATCTCAGACAAGACATTTCCTACCTTATTCAGGATTCATATAACTGTAAGTAAGGTTGGAGGTTAGAAATTCACCTAAAATATCACTAGAGGTAAGTTATTTTTTTTCTTAATGGTTCCAAGGTTAAAGTTGAAAATACCAACTTGAGGTTGTGCAGAAATGTGGCTATATTGAATGTCATTTCCACATTTTACAGTAAATCACTTCATTATCCATAATGATAATCTTTACTGGCTTTACAAGTAATTGCTTTGCTAAACTTAAAGGAAGTCTGATTTTAATTTGCTATCTACATCTGCATTCTTATATTCTTTTTATAGATTTTTAACAAGTTATCAGTAGAATCTTCTTTCACTCAAACATAAGTGAAAGTTTTATCTATCTTGAGATATCACTAAAATAATTTATTGCTGGGGAAACAAAACCTTTTGTCTCAAAATATATTTCTTCCCGACAGCTGTGGTATTTCAGAGAAAGCACCAAAGCTATGATGGTCTGGACTGCAATCAACCATTCTTAATAGGAAATTTTACAGACTTTTAATAAGATATCCTCAAATAATTTATGGGGAGAGGTTTTGAAGTGAAGAGGCATTGTTTGGCAATATGCTCTTCCTCTAATCTCAGGAAATTTAAATAAAAGAGTGCTCATTTCCTCTGAACTCAGCAGTTCTCCTGGAAAAAAAAAAAAAGATTAAGAAAAACACCTGTTAAGACAGTCCTAAAACACGGGTTACTTCCTTCAACCAAAATTGTGCTAAAACAAACAAATAAACAAATACTTCAGCACTACTAAGGACTTCTCTTGTAGACTTGCTGGTCTATTACAGGTCAGGAATTTCCACAAGCAATTTCACAAGGCCAGGGTCGTTTGAAAATCACCAGAGAAGTGTCTCCTGTTTACTAAATGCATAGAATAATCCCTAGGTCACCCTGCTCCTTTGGACCAATGGTTCCAATCTGTCCTATATCCTGTCCACCCCCTCCCCCCAAGCTGTGTTTTGTTTTGTTTGGTTTGATGTTATCTTGATGCTTCTCTTAATTCTTCCCATTAAAGTCATACATTACATTCACCTTGATTTTCCACCACTTTGTTGGTTTTGTTTGTTTGGTTGATTTGGGCTCAATATTTTGTTGTTTTCCTACTTAAAAATGGAAGTTTGAACTCTCTTTACCTGTCATGATAATGGTAATTTCATCATCTTAGGATACGCAACGTTCACTCCATTTGGTTGTAGGATATGGACTAGTTCCACGTCTCTTCTGTTTTCGCGTACACACAAATCACTTGGGTATCTTGCTCAAAAGTTAGTTCTGCAAACTGGTGGTCACAAGAGGGGAGATGGGTAAAATAGGTGAAGGGAATTATGAGTACACGTATCACGATGAGTACTGAGTAATGTATAGAACTGTTGAATCACTATATTGTACACCTGAAACTAATATAACACTATATGTTCATTATACTGGAATTTTAAAAAATAAATAAAAATAAATTGATTACTTTTTCTAAAGGTAGTTCTGACTTAGTAGGTCTGAAGTGGGGCATCTCTAATAAGCCTCTCAGATGATGTCAGAATATGATGTGGATGCCCTTGATCCACACTTTGAGTAGCAAGGACTAGATGATGTTAAAGGTCATCCTGGGGGGTCCAGTGGGGTTCCTGTGGGGTCACTGAGGAGTATATGAAATGTTCCAAAAATCCCGATCAGGAAATTTTTAAAAATTTGAAAGCCACATATATTGCCCTTCTTCAAGAAATTCAATCAGGAGAATAAAAGTAAACCTAACACTAGCTGATGAGCAGCAAGTATGATGCTGAACACATCTTTGTCTTGGGTCAAGAGAAAATTATTCATTCTCATGCTACCTCTGTCTCTTCCCCCTCTCTCTTTTCTTCCAATAAACTTGACCTCTTTCCCACACACACATTCAGTTGTGTAGCTCCTGTACTTACATAAATTTTGCTTTCATTCATCAACCATCATCCAGAAACTCACAGCTGTACTGTTAAAAGAAAAGAAGATACCAAGATATGCCTCTGATAAGATACTCACAAATTTACTCAAAGCATAGTTGGATTCTCAGAGAAGGATGGGAGGAAATGTAGATTCATCATACATGCTCCTAAGATATCCTGAGGCTTTAGCCACTAATCCAGGAGACTTCTTTCTCTGATACCAGCTCATTCCTATATCATTCATACTGTATACATGGCTATAGATGGATGATTCTTAAATTTTCAGCCAAGATATAAATCAAAACTCACCCCAAACTTAAAATGCCATTGACTAGTTTAGAATCTTATTGTTGCAGACCAGATTTTATGGATTTTTCTTCTTTTCTCTTTAGAGTAAGAGATATATTAATTTAGAAAGGTGGAAAACTGGCATCTCAGTTTTCTCTTTGTTTCTGTTTTCTATATTTTTAAAAATCACATATCAAAGGAGATGACTTTAATTTTCCACTTCACTTTGTACATGAATATCCGATTTAATGAAATAAAAGTCTTCAAGAACAGTCAGTGTATACTGGATAAATGTAAGTGGAAAGAATTTTTAAATCTTCAAGAAATTAATTGTTGTAAAATTTCCAAATGTATTTGTGTATAACAGGCCTTAGGTCAGATCTCTTGAACTCTTCAGAAACCAAAACAACTGAGGTCTGTCATAAATTCAAAGGCTTTCAGCAAAAGGGCAAAGCAAACAAAATGATGGAGGATAGGGCAAGGGACAAGGAAGGGAAAAGCAGGCTAGAACTGAAACGACTGTCTCTCCCTGGGAAGGTTTCTGTTTGGAGAACATTTAGAACTGTGAGGGAGGAAGGGAAAATGAGTTTAGCCAGTATAACCAGTCCAAGAGATCAACAGTAGGCATGTGATGCAGACGGACAACACTCTGTTCCAATTATTTATTGCTGTGTAACAAGCTATCCTGAAACTTATTGGCTTAAAACAATAGCTCTTCTTATTGTATCTTACAATTTTGTGGATTAGGCTTTGAGGAAGGCTTGACTGTTGGTGTACAGAAGTCACTTGGGGGTATTCATCTAATGGATGGTCTTATCTGTAGGATGCAAGATGGCTTCGCTCCCAGGTCTAGTGACCAGTAAGGGTGGCTGTAGGGCTAGGCTCAGCTGGGATTGTCAGCCAGAATGACTTCATAAAGCTTCTCCAGTGTGGCAGCTTGAGGCGTCAGACTTCTTACAGGAGCCAGTGTCCCAGTCAACAAGGTGGAGTCTACATGGCCTTTTATGACCCAGTTTAAAGGTTACACATAACACTTGCCTGTACTCATTTTGTCAAAGCAGTCATAAGCTTGCCTACTTTCAAGGAAGGGAAGGCACATAAACCCTAACACTTAAAGGGAGAAGTGTCAAAGAATTTGTGGCCATCTTTAGAAACTGCTACACTCTCAGGGCGCCTGGGTGGCTCAGTTGTTAAGTGGCTACCTTCAGCTTAGGTCATGATCCCAGAGTCCCGGGATTGAGCCCCACATCAGGCTGAAGCCTGCTTCTCCCTCTCTCACTCCCCCTGCCTGTGTTCCCTCTCTAGCTGTATTTCTCTCTGTGAAATAAATAAATAAAATCTTAAAAAAACCACAAAAACAAAAACGCTACACTTTCAAATCCATGAAATACATCTAGAAATGGTATACATCAGTATTTAACTACTGGATACTGCAGTGAATGGAAGGTCAAACAAATGTGCCTTTTTTCCTCTGTGCATGTACGAAAGGATGCATTTAAAATGAAAGCTGCACCTCCTTATTCACATTATACTCAAATGTATGAAGTCAATTTTCTAAAACTTTATTACTCCTTTTGGGAATAACTCAGTTACCATTTTTTAAAAAAGACTTTATTTTGGGGGCACCTAGTGGCTCAGTTGCTTAAGCATCTGCCTTCAGCTAAGGTCAAGATCCCAGCATCCTGGGATTGAACCCCACCTCAGCCTCCTTGCTGGGTGGGGAGCCTGTTTCTCCCTCTCACTCTGCCTGCTGCTTCCCCTGTGTGTTTTCTCTCTGTGTCAAATAAATAAATAAAATCTTTATTAAAAATATTTTATATTTGGGGCGCCTGGGTGGCTCAGTTGGTCAAGCAACTGCCTTCGGCTCAGGTCATGATCCTGGAGACCCGGGATCGAGCCCCACATCGGGCTCCCTGCTCAGCGGGAAGCCTGCTTCTCCCTTTCTCACTCCCCCTGCTTGTGTTCCCTCTCTGGCTGTGTTTCTCTCTGTCAAATAGATGAAATCTTAAAAAAAAAAAAAAAAAAGATTACGTATAATTAAAAATAAAATCTTAAAAAAAATTTTTTTTTTATTTTTAAGTAATCTCTACACCCAATCCCAAGATCAAGAGTCACATGCCCTACCAACTGAGCCAGCCAGGGACCCTATCAATTACTAGTTTTTACATTACCCACTACTGGTATTGTATTCTGTTGCCATCTACTTTGTAAAGCATGCAGATACCGGTAAGCACTGTCAACTGCAAGACAATAAATTGTAGCTCTTGCTAATAACATATACTGTCTGTGTACTGTAAGCTATTTTTCACGTTAGGATTTTATTCAATTCTCCTGAAAAACAGATAATGAATGGTTTGCAAAGTCTTTTTTCTTTTAATTAAAATATAGTTAACATACCGTGTACATTAGTTTCAGGTGTACACATAGTGATTCAGTAAGTCTATACATTATGATAAAAATCTTTTGATACCTATGAATTAAATATTACATGGGGACAAAAGTTATTATTGTTAGTAATGTGAAAATCGATAAAAGGAAACCTCATTTAGAATTGGAGGCTGACAGGGGGAGCTCTCATATTCCACCATTCCTCATCAGCTATAGACCCTACAAGAAGGGAGGAACCTTGCACTGGAGAAAGGCTTTCCTCCTCCACCGACAGCAGCACAGCCACTGAGAGAGGCAGTCACAACTCAGCCAATGAAAAGCGGTTATACTTCGAACTCCCGGTTTTCTCCAATGGACTCTTTGTTTATAATGACCCCTCCTTTTCTTCCTCTATAAAAGATCGGTCCTCTCCCTTGTTCTGCAGACTTAACGTGTGATATTGCTGCAGCGTGCTAATCTGGAACGGGAACGCAATTGTGTGCTACTCCCCCCCCCCCAACCCATTTTTTTGGCTAGTAAAATAATTGGCAGCTTTATTTTTTAAGGTTACCAGAATAATAGTCCTTGTTTCACAGCTTTGTGCGAGACACTGTTTTAGATTATTGACGTATAATTTCCAAACTCCTGCCCACAAATTTGTAAGTAGGTTATTAAAGTCTTACCAGTATAAGTAACTAGTAAAATAAATAAAATCCAGGGAATATTTTTGTTTATGAAAGGGAATGCTATAAAATGATATGTAGACCTTTTTGTAAATCACTCGTTATCTCACATATTGCTTTTCTCTGTTTTGGCAGCAGCCGAGGTTTGCATGCAGTTAAAAATTAAATTGTCAAGAATCTGAAAAATCAAGGGCCTGGTGCAAACTTGACTTACCAGAGAAAGTGGCATCCTCACACCATCATAAAAGTAAGTCTGAGCCCTGATTCACATGGATAATGTATTCCTTAACCTCCCTTTTTATTTGTAAGTTAAATATAAATACACTTGGGGAATGGCTGGTAATGGGTACTGTTGACGGTTTTACAAACTTGGACAAAAAAAGCCCCCTGAGCTGTACATTTTGAGCAGGTGAATTTTATGGTATGTGCATTGAATTTCAACAAAGATGTAATTATACTACTTATAGAAAAATTAGGGAAAGGAATATTATTAACAACTGAAAACCTGAAAAAAACACTTCAATTAGCAAATGAAGTTATTGTATAAAAGATGTTGTAGAGCCTAATCTAATTTATATTTTCTGTCATTGTGTTGACAGCCACAGTGGGGTATTAAATTCTGCAGGAGGGAAGATGAATAGTGAGTTAATCTTTGCCACTTGTCCCCACTTACTATCATCACACCAGCCACACTCCCTAAACTGCTCATTAAAATGTCATGGAAAGAATGTGACCCAACCTTTCCAGCCTGGCTCTAACAAGACCATGGAGGCTACCAAATCAATATGGAAACTCACTCCATTTGATCAACTATTCAAAGTAAGATTTACTTTGTAATTCAGTGGAAGCCAGAGCACCAAAGAACTCCCACCAAACTGAAAATTGCTACCTATGATTATTAGGGCTTGTTTGCTTATTTGTTTAATATGGACAGCTTCTTTTTCTTTTTTTCTTTTTCTTTCTTTCTTTCTTTTTTTTTTTTTTGTCTTTTCTCCACTGAATTGGTTTTATCCCTTATTCAGGCTCATACGATATTAAAGACACAGTTTTTATTTGACACTTTTTCCCCCAAGATGCTTGCCAATCACTAATACTCAGCAGGTATGACAGTGGCACTAAAGTTCTAAGATATTACATACAAAATGTCTTTTACATTTCAGATATAAATTGGTAAAGAAAAGTTCTTGCATAAAGTTACTAAATACTGGGGTTGTAGGTATAATTCAATAGTCCCCACCATATTCTACTGCAATAAAAATATTGTCCCAGATTTTTGCCCCTGGAGATCAATTATATGATGGATTTGCCTCTGGAAATAGCCTTGGTACTGCTAGGGCACAGAGAGAGTAGATCAAAGTCCTAGCAGAGCAGCAAAAAGAGTGTCAGCAAGCACTTCCCCCGGGTTGTGGAGTATAAGACACTCAAGCAGAGAAGTCATCTAGAGTGCTTGGCAGTGTCCTCCCTCCTGGGCTTCTCAGGCCCCGTTGGCCCAAGGGTCCTTGTGATGCCTGCAGCCCTCTGATGCGTCCCTCCACTCAAGTTGTCACCTCTGCTCCTAAATTAGTCCTCCCATATCTCTCCATCAAAGCTCCTATTTCCTTTCCCATCTCTCTTCATAAATTTTAGAAAAATGATACGAAATATTAACAAGATGATGCTTTGAAAACTGCACAGCTCTATGAAAAGGCCTTTATTATTATAAGTCAGGATAGTGTATTTGTATATTAACAGAGGCTGTTTGTGGTGATTCTTTGGCCCAAGGTAAAGGTAGAATGGTAAGTGGGAGGAACATTTTTGGGAGATAGAGGTTTCTCATCCATCCATCCATCCATCCATGCAGTCATTACATCATACAGCTGCTCTCTACTCTGTTTTGTTATTAAACATATAAGTCTTCTAAATTTCTGAATAGTTAGAGGCTGAACTTTGCATCTTTAATGCTGAATTGCTTATTATTGTATGTTCACGGTCCATATGACTGAGAAAATGTGGATCACGCACTTCAGTGAGTTTCTTTGTTTATCAGAAACTTATCTTTACACCAGGAGGTTAATTGTCCCAGGGGGTGCCTTCTACTCTCCCCTTTCAAATTGCCTATCCCACAATGCACCACACCCTAGTTCTTCCTAAAAAGAACACACAAAGAGCAGATGCCTCCTGAAACCCATGAGCCCCTTTCCCCAGATTCTCTCATCACTGTGTTATTTCTCTCCAGTCTCAGATCCTTAGCTGCACCCCCTTACTCCACCCTCACTCCCTCTTTCTGTTTGAAGACAGGGGCTTTTTGAACTTCTGATTCTTGCCAGATTCTAGACTCCACTCCCTCTCTCCCAGTATTGGTATCTCACTTAGTTTCAGAGGAGAACCTCCACCTGCAGAGAATCTGACAGGGACCAGCTCAGTCTCCCAGCAAAGAGGTCGTAGACTTCATACCTCAACACTAGTAACTGCTATATAAGATAATACTTTGTTATAGAATGGCTTCCTTAGATTCAATTTTGCTGAGACAAACTGAGAAAATGATTCTTTTATTTTGTAAGACTGCAGATTTCATTTAACTGACCTTAGATGGTGCTAGAAACAAGACATATGCTTGTGTGTCTTAAATAGAATGTATATTCCGCAGCGTGGTATTCTGTGCTTTACAGTTAACTTCAGGAGGTATATTGTCACACACCATCAAAGGTTGCTGTGCATACAGAGGTAGAAATAAAGAATACCCAACATCTTTCCTTTTTTTTTAGGAAGATAAGATACCTTCTGATGCTTCGTAAATTAAGATAAATTTCGCCAATTTACACTTGGCCCAAAAGTCTTTACACAGGCAGCATTGTTCTTAAAAAAAAAAAAGGAAGGACATTGTTCTTGGCATTGTATGTTAGGTGTGTGAGTTGCTGTGGATTCACTTAAGGGCATGACAGGAAGGCTGCATCTATGGGATTTTAATGTAAATAAACTGGTTTGAGTTTAGCTATCACCAAGCAGACATGGGCAGAAGAAATCTCTGTTCTCTGTGACCCATGTAATTTCTATTGCCAAGTAGGAAACACGGTGGATTAGCACTCGGCATCCATCCACCCTCCTTGTAGGAGTGTTCTTATATGGCAGAGGCTGGAAAGCTGAGGAGAAGGACACTTCCGAGAGTCACCTGAAGCTATGTGTATTATTTCCTAGGATAGCCATAATAAATTACCACAAATTAGATGGCTTAAAACAATAGAAGTTTATTTCTCACCGTGCTAGAGGCCAGAAGTCCAAAAATCAAGGTGTTGGCAGGGCTCTGCTCCCTTGATGGTTAGGGCAGAACCCCTCTTCCAGCTTCTGATGGCTCCAGGCATTCCTCGGTTTGTGGCTGCATCACTCAGCCCTATCTCTGCCTTCCTCTTCAAGTGACCTTCTCTTTTCTCTGTGCCTTCTCCTCTTTGTCTCTTATGAGGACGCTTGTCATTGGATTTCCCACCCACCCAGATAATCCAGAATAATCTCATCTCAAGATTCTTAACATAATTATTTCTGCAAAACGCTTTTTGCACATAATATTACATCCTCAGGTTCTGGGTGGACATATCTTTGGGGGAGCCACCATTCAGTCAATTACACTGGAGTTTCTGGATGTGAACGAGGTTATGTCCATTTGATGAACCGAGTAGTAGCTGGAATGCAGGGAGCCATCTTTCCAATTCCTTGGGTGAAGCTGTTGGTAGCCACAGTTATGAAGATCTTGGGATTTACTGCAAACAGTTAGTAGAGGACATCCTTTAAATTTAAATTTGTGCAGATCAAAGGCAGTCCTGTACAACGGCCTCTTGATCTCTAGAATATAGCTAGAGCCCTGTGTTCTTGAAGGCAACAAGAAGGAAGGTGATTCTCACCTTCCTAATTGAGGCAGAGGTAATTGTACTCCTGGTGGGTCAGCTCTTTGGTAGTTGTTCTGGGAGTAATTCTGGGTGTCCAACCTATAACCTTATATAAAATCACTTTCTTTTTCAAATATTAGGCAACTAAGCCCTGCAATTCATTCCTGTTTAGCCAACACATTCCTACACATTTTTTGAAAAGAAAATACTATTATTTTAAATAGTACCACTTCAAATTGAGCACCATAGTCTCTCTCATGTCTGGCTTATGGTGACTAGACCACAAAGTCATTTGAACACTGAAGCACAGGCCTTTTTTTTTTTTTTTTTTTTTTTGGCAGTGAACTAATCTGTATGATATAGTATTGGTGGATAACTGATGCCATGCATTTGCCAAAACCCATAGACTTTCACAGCACAAAGACTGAATCCTAATGTATGCAAATTTCTAAAAACTTCCTTGGGATCCTCCTGGAGAATGTGACAAAATTATCAACTCCATTACGATTATATGAGACAACTCCCTGAAGGAGTGGGGGAGAAACATGCTGACTCCAGTAACTTTGGAAATGTGTCATCTGTAAGATAAAGGCCAAAAGGACTTTTTAAAAAATATTACTTAAAATTCTCTTTTTTTTCTCGTAGATTTTATTTATTTATTTGACAGAGAAAGAGAGACAGCGAGCGAGGGAACACAAGCAGGGGGAGTGGGAGAGGGAGAAGCAGGCTTCCCCCAGAGCCAGGAGCTCAATGCAGGGCTTGAACCCAGGTTCATGACCTGAGTCACAGGCAGACACTTAATGACTGAGCCCCCAGGCACCCCTTGAAATTCCCTTTTAAGTGATTCTTTGCCGCCTTCTGTGTAGAAGATATAAGAGAATCCTGGCCTTTACTCATAAATAACCTGCATATTTTCAAAAATGCAAAATTTTATCTGAAGCTAATGCTAAAGTAGTGGCCCCGGGGCCTGATTCCACCCACAGACACATTTTGTTTAGTCTGCACAGTGTTTTAAGAGTACTGGAATTAGTTGTTTATGTTTCCAAATCCGAAGATTACATATAAAAATATGGATTTCCGGCTTTTTGAAAAGATCAATGTGCGTGGTGACAATGGGCTGCAGCTAAGAACATGTCGGCTTCTTGACACAGAAGAATCCTCTTCTCCAATTTTCCATGGTCTTTACCACTCAGGTTACCTTGCAACTTAAGATGCCGCCCTGACATCGGAGTGGGCTGCTCCAGAGATAATGGATAGATTCGGGGTGATCCTCTGAAATTCTGTGAACAGGATGAAGCTTGTCCTTTCAGCCAACCTCATGGCCCCTTTCCACACCTTTCCCCACCTATCAGCCTCACTTTACCCTATTTCCCAAGGCTTCCCAACTTACTTCCTGCTTTCCCAAAGAAAAGTAATTTAAGCATGTATGACTCAGCATTGCATCCTTTCATTTGCAGAGAAGAGAATCTAGAAAAGCCTGGTTTTTTTTTGTTTTTTTTTGTTTTGTTTTTTTTTTTTTAGATTTTATTTATTTGACAGCGAGAAACACAGCTATAGAGGGAACACAAGCAGAGAGAGTGAAAGAGGGAGAAGCAGGCCTCCCGCCGAGCAGGGAGCCCGATGCGGGACTCGATCCCCGGTCTCCGGGATCATGACCTGAGCCGAAGGCAGTCGCCCAACCAACTGAGCCACCCAGGCGCCCCTAGAAAAGCCTGTTTTTAATGGAAAGCACTTTAATGACACTATTCAGGCACTGTGAGGCATATACCTATTTTTACCTATTCAGACAATAGGTCTGAGCACAGTCTCTATGTTAAAAGTTTGAGAGGTAGGTACATCAATTAGAATTGAGATTCTTTGGTTTTTTGTTTTAGATGTGGACATAGTAGCAGAGAAACATACTAGCTAGTGAGTCTGGAGTGTTGGGAACTACTCATTAAATTTATTGGTTCTTTGATGTCCCGTTCATGGCAAAATGTCATGGTTATTTTGCCAAAGAAGTCAAAGTCATCAAGTCAAATACATCAAGTTGTGTTTTTTAATGGGGATTGATACACTTTGATGAAAGGGACTTTGTGTGGAATTTTAAAAGGACATCCATTTCCCTTCTTCCTAAGTACAGTAACCTTACCATGGCCCCTTGAGGCTGTTCAACACCAGCGTGAATCTGCTGCTCATTCGTGAATTTCACAACCCATCCCACAAAGTGTTCTGACTTTTTCACCTAAATATCAAAAACTTTCAGTTAGCCAAGAGAAGAAAACATCATTATCAAAAGCCTTTTTCATACTTGATTCTATGGAAACCACTGACCATATATAGGAAAAAAAACAGGCAGCCAAAGTTTAGATTGGGGCATTCATCTTTCCTTTGCGATAAAAAGTTAGGCTGGTGACTCGGGACCTCGCTACACGCTTCATTGGCAGATATGCTCTGTTTCTGCTTGAAAGCGTGGGCATTTCAGAAGTGCCTCCCCTCGCCAGGATGAGTAAAAACAATATCATTTTCCCTGATAGCTGCTGAATTGAAGTGAAGGCTTATTTATTTAAACTTTTGAAGCATGAAGCAAAATGCCCGCCAGTGTCCGTCCCGGAAACCATAAGTCAGAGGGAAGAGTTTACGAAGCGTTTGGTGAATAGGGTGATTCCCACTTTCTCGTGTAAACCACACACACACAGCAGCAGCCTCTGAACCCCTATTAAAAAAGCAATCGTTTCAGCTCCTTAGTTCCTACTACTGCACAATCCTATTACCTCTTCTCCTCTTCTTTCTTCACAAAAATATGTTTCAAATTATTCCACTGCTGATGGGTGATGAAAAGCACTTTTATTACTTGCTAACAGTCATTGTTATTACCAAGAACGGTGCGCCTGCAAGCCCTTGCTCTTTCCCCCTCCCACCCTGCTGCCAGCCCCAAGTAACCCCTGGGGTTTGCCAAATCCCATCACCTTAGCGCCTTCTTGCTCCTGTGAGCTCCATACTTTCCTTAAATCTGGCTGTGGCTACCCCACTTCAGACCCCCTGCCCTGGAGCCTCCAGAAACTTTCTCTCCAGAGCTGCCCCAGAAGAAGTCTTCATTGCTGAAATGGACATGGAAGGCAAAGCTTAACAACTTCCCTGTGAACTAGTCCTTTCACTTTAATCTAAACACCAGCACTTCCTCAGATCCAGAAGCCTTCTGAGGCTTGCAACTTTTCTGATTTTTTCTTCCACTCCGAGTTCTATGGCCCTACTTCCCAGCTCTCATTTTAGGTTGAGTCTCTGTGTTTCCTCTGCTTGCTCTAACAAATTACCACAAATTTAGTGGCTTAAAACACAGAAAAGTGTTTCCCTTTTGTAATTCTGGAAGACGAAATGCAGAACAAGTCCTTTGAAGCTAAAAATCAGCTTTAGCCAATATAGTTTTTTTCTGGAGGCTCCAGAGGAGAATCTATGAGTTGCCTTTTCCACTGTCTGGGGGCTGCTGGCCTTCTTTGCCTTATGACCACATCACTCCCATCTCACCTGGGTAGTCCTATCACCTTCTTCTCTAGTCAAATCTCCCTTGCTCTCCCTCTTTAAGGATGCTTGGGATTATATTTAGGGCCTAGCTGGATAATCCCAGATAATCTCCCCTTCTCAAGATCTTTCATCATAATAGCAACAAAGTTTCTTTTGTCATAGAAGGTAATATGCACAGGTTTTGGGGATTCGGATATGGGCATCTTTCGGGGAGCACACGCTTTCGGCCTACCATAGGCGCCAGGTGTGAGTCAATGATATTGTTATTATTTGCTTTTAGATAGTATGTTTTCTTTTTAAAATTTAGATGTTCAAAGAATACAGTGCTTTATCAAAGTAACTCTTTCCGGGGAAAAATCGTCAGGAATCTTGCGAGCTGCTTTAAATGGGTGATTCTCTAAATATCCAGAGTTTTTGATATTTGGATCTACAAAGTTTTTAGTTTTTGTTTTTGTGTTTTAATTCAAAAAAGTCCTATTCTCCATACTTCTCAGATTATGGCTTCTTAATACCATTTTGTTCCAAAATCACTCAGTGCTTCTTGGATAGATAGTTGGTGCCAGGAGTAGGGGAGGAAATCTACTAGATGAGCCTGAAGCATTTCAAATAAAACCTAAAAAAGACTCCGGAAGTCTCTTAAAAGGAGTCAAGGGACAATTTGCCAAAGCTCCCACTGGCCAATAATCACAGTGGATTGAAATAGAATGAGAATGTATATATTCATGAGTTTTAACTGATATTTTAATAAGTACCATCTTATCATCTTGTCATCTTCAGAGGATGCTAGGGAATCAATTTACGATTCTAAAATCTGGTAAATTAAAGGAAAAAAATCAAGCATTTGTCCTGCTTTTCTTATATGGGTTATATCCTAGGGTAATCAAATAGTTGAACAGAGAAGGTTTCTCTTTATAGGATTATTTCAGCTGATAAATAATGAAGGAATTCTAGAATTAGGAAAATCAAGGTAACCCCTAATGAATTAGTGAATCATGCAACTCCAATGAATTAATGGAACTATGTAATGATGACCATAGTTGCTAATATCATAAAAACTAAAATAACTGAGTATAAATGCCTGCTGATAGAACACACTTATAAACCACTACTTAAAAAATAGTCTTCCAAAATGAATCTAATCAATACTTTAGATCTAATCATTAATTCACAGGAAATGGAAAGACGAAAGAGACACATTAAACGATACTAAGTTAGATGCAATTTGTAAAATCTACATGCAAGGTACTCTCTTAAAACCAAAATCGCAAGAAAAAAAAAGATGGCTTGGAAGCCTGTAAATTAAGCATGTAAATAAATTGCCATGTCAGTCAATCACAGGGTAGACAATCTAGTTGCATCTTTATTCAAGCAAATTTGAAAAAAATCAAACAATAATAAGGGAAGCTTGAACTCTGACCAGATATACGATGACATTAAAGAACTAGGATTAATATTTTAGGTGTGATCAGTTTAAAAAAGAAGTTCTTCTCATTTAGAGCTGTATACTGAAATATTTTTAACCAAATGACAAATGGGATTTCTTCAAAATAATCTGGAGAGGAGTGAGAATCAATGGGTGAAACAAGATTGACCACAAATAAACAAGTATTGAAACTGAATGGTGGGTGCATGAGAATTCATTATACTCTTCTCTCTACTTTTGTGTGGGTTTGAATTATTTTCACTGTTGCCTTTTGGTTCTGTGGTAAAATCTTGCTTTTGTTTTTGGCTTCAACCTAACAATATCAATAGCAATCATACTAAACACAGATAATTTAGGGTATTTTATTTTAAACACAGTTAAATGTCTTTAGCCCTTCCTTAATAGGCCAAAAACTCCCGAAGGACTTGTTAGTTGGGAACATAAGTTCCAAGTTCAGACACTGGGGCCCTCGCTAGCTATTCTGTGTGCCTTGCATCCTACATGAATTTTTCTTGAATGTCCCACTGTGTTTTGTTATATATCAAGTCTAGACACAAGATTTAAACATGCTATAAATCCTACCAAGTTCATAGATTGGTCTTATTATCTGTTCTCAAATATCTTGATAATATTCAAGGCTGGAAATCTCAGATTGCTTCTGCCCTGACACACCTTGCCACTGGAGAGAGAATTACAAGCAAAGTTCAGCCCATCTCCTAAGACAGACTCTTCTGGGGAGAAAGGCTGAGAGACATACACATTTAAAAAAATAGTAGTAAGGTTACTCGTCTGTAAGGATCATCCAACTAAAGAGTTACCTATCTCTCCAGAGCTACACAATTCTCTGTAAACCAGACTCAGCACCTTGGAGTCATCATCAATGTGCCGCATGTGCTCTTTTTGAGTGGCTGCTATGTGCGGGGCGCTGAGGATATGGGGGATACCCAACACATTTCTGTCCATGAGGGGATCAGTCTGGTGGATGGGAGAGAATGGACATAAATGAACACATCTGGTCAACACGCTGATGGAATTATTCAAGTTCTCCAGCTTTTGTGTGTCCTCTTTCCCTTCAATTCCCAATGGACCTTGTCTGAACCAGCATCCTCTGTGACTATAGACAGCATGGTCCGAGGGACATTAGAGTTCAATAGTTAAGAGCAGGGACTTGACTGCCAAACTGCCTGGGCTTGAGTCCTGGCTTCACTACTTCCTAGATGTTTTGGAGGAATTACATTTCTCTGGGCCCCTGTTCATTCATTCATAAGCAGGGGGTAATAAGGACTAAAGGAGTTCATGTCTACATCGGTCTCAGTGTAGTACCTGGTATGATAAGGACCTTATTTGCTTACGTGTCTTAGCCGGTGCTTCAGACTCCTGTTTCCCCATCCATCTATAGCCCTTCCAGAAATCACAGTTGCTTCCCTTAATTCCACAAAGCACTCCTAGTGAAGAGCCTAGTGTTTATGGGAACACTACTAGACCTAAGGTCCATTAATGATGCCCGTTTCAGGCACCTGGGTGGCTTAGTGGGTTAAAGCTTCTGCCTTCGGCTCAAGTCATGATCTCAGAGTCTTGGGATTGAGGCCCGAATAGGGCTCCCTGTGCCTGCCACTCTGCCTACTTGTGATCTCTGTCTTTGTAAAATAAATAAGTAAAATTTTAAAACACACACACACACAAGCAATCTTCCCTTAAAGAAAAATTCTGCATCTGTATAAAATATTATAAGCACAGAGGAAGAATCCAGCATGGAAATCCAAGAAGGCTTCCCGGAAGAGGTGACCTGTAAGCTCTAAATTGTTGTCATTTCGGTATTCTCCCAAATATTTATTAGGGTAATGAATGTGGAGGGACTCAGAAGATATGGCAAAACAAGCAATGTGTGTCTCAGGGGAAGGACTTTTGATAATTATTTTCTCCTTTATATTTGTACTCTTCCCAACTTGCTATAATGCATGTATTACACTTGGCATAAGAGGACAAGATGGTATTTTAAATGTCTCATATATGGTTTTCCTTTCCGTTTCCATTGTCCCTACCAGCTCCATGATCTGTCACTTTTATCTGGACTCTCTCCCCTGCTCAAGACTGAACAGTGGCTTCCTCCTACTTTCTCCTCAAGCCCTCTTAATTCTGCCATATTTTCATGCTTCTTCATAATTCATCCCACCCTACCCATCTCATCATATTCCCTGCTGACCCTCTCATCTTCCGAGGATAAAATCCTACCTTTCAGCAGAAAAGCACTGACTTTTCCGTGTTGCTGAGGGCTCTCAGGAAAATACCCCACAATGGCTAAAAATCCTCTCTTGGGTAGGTGGCAAGATGTTGACTTAGTATTTATCTTCATTCTAGGAATCAATGTTATTTATTTACCAGAGTCCTAATTGCTGCTATCAATAGCTGCATTTCATAGATGGGGTTAAGTAATTGCCCACAGTCATGCAACACTGAAAGGCATGAGAGCCTAGATTAGGACCCAGGGCAACTGGACGCCAAAGTCATGTTCTTGCCATCACACCAGGCCCTTGGAAAAGGGAACGTGTCATACTTAAGTTCACTAACAGTTGTGATAATTGACATTGGCAATTGCCAATATTGACACATTGCCATTGAAACTGAAAAATTGTTTCTAACCAAGCTAATTCACTCTCATAGCTCAAAAGAGTGGCTCAGAAAGGTTCAGAATTTTGCACATTTTACACTGTATTTTTGCTAATTGTTTCTTATGTATAAATCTTGTCTCCTTAATTAGATCATTGGTTTCAGGAAGTGAAGACCATGTGCTAAGCACATACTAAGTACATACTAAGAATTCAGAGACTAAGACTTCATTTCACTTGAAAGCTTGCTTTAACAAAATAATATCTCAAGGGCACCTGGGTGGCCCAGTCATTAAGTGTCTGCCTTCAGCTCAGGTCATGATCCTGGGGTCCCAGGATTGAGCCCTGCACTGGGTTCCCCACTTGGCAGGAAGCCTGCTTCTCCCTCTCTCACTCCTGCTGCTTGTGTTCCCTCTCTTGCTATGTTTCTCTCTGTCAAATAAATAAATAAAATCTTTAAAAATACATACTTCAAAGGTTATATGTTTCCTAACTAAAAACCTTGAGTAAAAGTATAATTTACCAATTTAGGAAACGTTTAATAAATGAAATAATATTTCTACAGAGACCAAGAAGAAGCTCTAATGTATACCTTATTAAACTATTTATTATATCATCCTTTCTCAATCTTTCCCAAATTGAGGGTTTTGCAGGCTTACAAAGATATATACCTTTTCATTGTAGTCTACAAAAGAAAGTACAGACGGACATAGAAATTTTATTTTATTTTTTATTTCATTTTAATTTTTTGGACATAAAAATGTTAAATGCTATTTATTTACAGAGCAATGGAGGCTAGCTGGAGATAGAAAGATACCATTCAAAATGGGTGAAACCAACTCAAACGTGCATTCAAGAAGGAACATAAAGAAATAATTGAATATGCCTACAATCTGTTTTTACCCAACAAATACCCAAAAAGGGAACAGCACTTGGGAGACTGGCCTCAGATATTTCTGTACTGAGGCTTTCTGGTGTTGGTTACCAGGTAACTCATAATTTTGAAAATGTCAAAATGTTATAATTTGTTTATTAACATTACTTTTAGAAGAATAGATTGCATGTTGCCACCAAATAGGAAATAAACTTTTCTACCTGTTGAAATATTTTCCTGGTTCCTCTACCCATTCTGCCTCATAACAGGGAGTGGAATGAGAGATGTGTTGCTATTAGCAAATCATCATCTCCATTAGGACAAATTTCATGAGTGTCTTTTCTTGTAGGGAGTCTCAACTCCTTCCATATCTGCCTCTTTCCAGCATTTTCCTTTTGGATTGGATCATATTTTCATGTACTTGTTTTCATTTCCAAGAAGGATTATGCCTCTCCAGGTAGACTCTCCACTCACCAGGGCTGGTTTTCTTTATATTCTATAAACCCACTTAGCTCTTTGTAGCGGAGTGCTGAAATAGGCAGTCAACAAATCAGAGCATTATTGGATTTTATTCTTTTGGGGAAAAAGAAGTAGGGTCATCCCTCTGCTTTGCTCCTTGATTCTTTGGGCTTCTCTAAAACCGCATTTCCAAACACAGAACAGCTGAAATAACAACAGCACCAGCTTGCCTTTTGACAATACCATATACTTTCCAAAGTGCTTCCATGTCTCTTATCTATTTCTCACCCAAATCCTAGGAGGTAAGTAGAGCAGATATGGCCCATCTCACTTGATAGATGGTAAAACAGAGGAAGAGGGAGGTTAAGTGACTTGCCCAGACTCTCACCACTCCAGTACATCTGCCAGAATTATCTTTTTAAAAATAAATATAAACATGACATTCCCCTGCATAAAATCATCAACAGGACCCCGGCTGTCTACAGGGTAAAGTGCAAACTCCTTAGCGGGGCATGCAAGTCCCTTCACATCCTGGCCCCATGCTCCTTTCCAGCTTCATCTTCTACTACTTGGGCCAGGCACCCCACACTACCCCAGCCACCCACAACTGCCCCCCACACACTCACACATCGTTAGCCCTCAAGCTTGCATGTCTTTGGATATGCGGCTTCTGCTCTCCAGAATGCCCTTTTCGGTTTAGGTTTAAACCTCTCACTACCACCTGAAATCCCTATTCAGTCCCCCATGTGTAAGTCACATGATACCTCCTTTATAGTCTTGCTTCTGGCTTCATTTCTGTTGGGTAAATTGGCCACTCCTTATAAGCCACCAGCCCCTACCTGGTTGCTCTCCTTCACCCTGCTGTATTTTTTTTTCTTTTTATCCCCATAGAACTTGTTACCTTCTAACATACTATGTGATTTGCTTATTTTTTAAGACTTCTTATCTGTCTCCCTCTGCTAGAATGTCCACTCCTCTAGGACAGGGACCTTTGCTGATTTTCTTTACCATTCTGTATCCCAAGGGCCCAGGATAGAATCTGACACATGATAAGTGTGTGGGAGATTCAGAAGCATTAATTAAGGGACCACATTTCTGACACTGAGGATACAGAGTTGAAACACAGTCTGTGGGCTGGGAGAAAGGGAAGGGAACTCCAGCATTCCGGTGCACAGAGCGGGGGAGTGCAGTGATGGTGGTACATGGGGGGGCCACGGTGGAGGGGGAGGGCCTGAGATGTGAACATAGATAAGGGGCAGCCAATAAGGCAGGAGCCCAGGCATGTGTAGATGAAAGCCAAAGACAGGAAAGGCTTAGGCTCCATCCAGTGGGTGATATAGAAAGAGAGCCTTGACAGCCACACACAAGTTCACCAAGTTCAGAAGGAGGTGGGGGAGAATCTTTGTGTTGGAGAAATTACAAGTCACTTTTTATAGCTTAGTCTTAGGGTACCTATGGGGGTAAGATAGAAGGTCAGAGAACTAATAACTGTGTAGGAGAGACACAAAGCTCTCCGACATAAAGAACCACGTCTTTGCCTCAGATTCAAATGCAACTGGGTTGCTTCTACCTCCCAGACAACTGTGCTTCAGAACACTCTTTTTCTGTGATGAAAAACTGCTAGACATTATTAATTCTGATGTTAATAGTTGAGAGAGGAAAACAATCCTGAGCCTGGGTATTTCATCTCGATCTCTTGAGACTCTAGAAGCAAATTCTAGAGTACATGCTTTGAAACATTAATCCTGCTCATTCCTGGAGCTTCTGGATCAGCAGAAATTTCATATGTTTTTCCTTACTAAACCTTTTCTTTTGCCCTTTCAGAGTTTGAAAAGAATTTTTGTAGCTAGAGCCTATTTAGAGACGAGTAATTGTGGTAGTTGGCTTAATTTCAGGAGAGTGATATTTTTTTTTTTGTTTGAGTAGCTCACTGTTTTAAACCATCTAATGAGTATGAAGCACTGTGCTAGGCCTTTTGCTACAAAGGCTAATAACATAGGATCATGACTTTTCAGAGGCTAACAGACTGGTAGGGATAGGCAGACGTATACCTATAATTTAATGTTGTAGAGATCATTTATTGAAGTTTGCATGGGATACAGAGGGCAGACAGAGAAAAGAGTGCTTTATTTTTCTAGAGAGAGAGCAAGGGGAAGTGGGTGTATGAGGTTTCCCAAAAGAGATGATGCTTGATCAAAGTCTTGAAAGTTGTGTGTGTTCACTGGCAGACATTGGACAATGGATATTCAGGTAAATGGAAAAGCAATAAGCAAAGGCTTGAGGATATGAAACAGGCGGGTATATTCAAGAAAGTACAAATAGTTCAAAATGTCCGAACCTGTCCTCTGTGTGCCTGTGATGTGTGTAGGAAGTGGGGAGTATGACTCTTTATATGCCATGGTAAGGAATAGGGATTTCGTTCCATAGGCCAATGTTTCTCAAACTGTGATCCAAGGAACACCTGACACAGACTTTCAAGAGCTTCCTCACTAAAATGCAAATCCCTGGGTTCTTAACGCTTCAGAATCTCAAGAATGATGGGTGAGGTTGGAAAGACCAAGGGGATAGTAAGATAAAGTTTGAGGATGGCTATTATACCTATGTAAATCATTCATTTTCATTGCATATGTTACAATGGGAGACATTCAAAGGTTATAAATAAAGGACAATCAGATTTACTTTTCTTTTTCCTTAAAGATTGTGTTTACTTATTTAAAGTTCAAGAGAGCACCGGCAAAGGAACAGGGAGAGAGAGAAGCAGGCTCCCCACTGAGCAGCAAGCCTGATGTGGGACTCTATCCCAGGACCCTGGGATCCTGAACTGAGCCAAAGGCAGCCACTTAACTGACTGAGCCACCCAGGCACCCTGAGAAAATATACTTTTTGAAAAAGATATGTAACAAAGTGAAGCCACTTTGGGAACTTGTTTGGCAGACATATGTGTACTTCGTGTTCCAACAACCTCTTCCCTAGATATATACAAATCTTACAAACATAATATTGATGAAAAGAAGCCAAAAACCAAAGAGTGCATACTGTGTGATTCTCTTTACATTTAACACAAAAAGAGGCAAAACTAATCCATACTGTCTGAGATCAGAATAGTGGTTACCCTTGGGAAGGAGTATTGTGACTGGAGGGAACACAACAGGATGTTTTGAAGTTCTCAAAATATTATGTCTTTGTTTGATTCTGGACATTGGTATGTTCAGTTTGTGATGATTTATTGGGCCATACATTTATGATATGTGTGGGGGCTTCCCTAGTGTATTTATGTGTTTAAGAATTTATCTATCTATCTATCTATCTATCTATCTATCTATCTATCTATCTATCCATGGAGCACAAGCGGGGAGGGATGAGCATGGGCAGAGTAGAGGGAGAGAGAGAATCTCTAGCAGATTCTGTGCACACTGTGCACAGGGCCTGATGTGGGGCTTGATCCTACAATCATGAGATCATGGTCTGAACTGAAACCAAGAGCTGGAAGCTCAACTGAGTGAGCCACCCAGGCACCCCCTCCCACACTGTATTTATTTTTAAGCACCTTCCTACTCTACATGACAAAATAATTTTCAATAAAGTCATAAAATAAAACTAAAATAATAATAACTATAAAAGAAATTTAGACTGTGAAATCTTTTAAGTTAAATTTTACATGCGTGTGTGGGGGGTATATGGGTGTATACACACATAAACATTATATACAAAGTTTTAAATAATTGTGAGGTTGTGATTCATAATAAGAAATTAATGTTTTGGTCTTCATCCCCCTTTCTGGTACAGAGCTCCTAAAACCTTGGAATTTCCTGTACCCAGGAGGGATAAAGGTGTCTCTTGTTATGTTCATGGGGTGACCTAAGGCTAGGGGCTGGTTGCTTGGATAACCAACCAAATGATTAAAAGATTGAAACTTCCTGTGCCCCCCACCCTTCTCCCTTCCTGGGAGGGGGAGTAGGGCTAGAGATTGAGTTCAATTGCCAATGGCCAGTGATTTAATCAATCATGCCTTCATAATGAGGCCTCCATAAAAACCCAAGAGGCCTGTGTTTGGAGAGCTTCTGGGTTGGTGAATGCGTGATGGTACTGGGAGAGTGAGGTCTCGGCCCCAAGCATGGGCGCTCCGCACCCTTTCCCCCTACTGTGTCCTACACATCTCTTCATCTGGCTGCTCCTGAGTTACATCTTTTTACTAAACCAGGGATCTGGTAAGTGAAATGTTTCTTTGAGTTTTGTGAGCTGCAGTAGCAAATTAATCAAACTTGAGGAGGTGGTCACTGAAAACTACAATCTGTAGCTGTTTCAGCAGAAGGGCCAGTGACAAGTTACCTGAAGTGGAGGCTGGAGGTGAAGGCAGTCCTATGGGATTGGATTCTTAACCTATGGAATCTGGTGCTGTCTCTGGGTAGGTGGCTGGTGTCCAGGAATTGCTTGCAAATCTAGAGAAACCACCCTCTACACACACACACACACACACACACACACACACACACACACACACTGGAAATTGTAATAGTTAACAAACTTTTGGGGGGGGGGTGGCAGAGAGAAACACAGCCAGAGAGGGAACACAAGCGGGGGAGTGAGAGAGGGAGAAGCAGGCTTTCCACCAAGCAGGGCGCCATGCAGGGCTTGATCCTGGGACTCCAGGATCATGACCTGAGCTGAAGGCAGATGCTAACGACTGAGCCACCCAGGAGCCCTGGCTAACAAACTTTTAAAAAGGAAATTCAACATTAAAGACATTCAAATTCAATAAAACACATTATATAAGAAGTAAAATTTGGAAAGTAAAAAAAAAATTTCTTTTAAAGGAATTTTTTTTTAAAGATTTTATTTATTTATTTGACAGAGAGAAACACGGCCAGAGAGGGAACACAAGCAGGGGGAGTGAGAGGGAGAAGCAGGCTTCCCTTCGGGCAGGCAGCCCGATGCGGGGCTTGTTCCTGGGACTCCGGGATCATGACCTGAGCCAAAGGCAGACACTTAACGACTGAGCCACCCAGGTGCCCCTGGAAAGTAAAAATTTTTATGAAACTATCTTTCAGTCCCCTTGGTTTCACTGTTCAAATTTGAATACAAAATAAAACTTAGAGTAGTCATAGATTGACAGAATTGAAGTAATTTAAATTCTGTTTCTATTGTCTTTACATTCACTACACCATCCATTGTTTATTTTGAACCCCTTACTTAAACACAGAATATGTAGGACCACAGGAGTCAGAAACACAATCTGTGTGGAAAGGCAGCTCAAAAGATTTCAGACCTTTAAGAGTTACTCTTGAGATGTCCACACGTGGCTGAGCCCACACTTGTCAGGCCCACCTATATAACTGGATGTCCTCCAAATTCCATATAGAATATAATGTTTATTAAAAAATAAGGGGGACACCTGGGTGGCTCAGTTGGTTAAGCGACTGCCTTCAGCTCAGGTCATGATCCCGGAGACCAGGGATCGAGTCCCACATCGGGCTCTCTGCTCGGCAGGAAGCCTGCTTCTTCCTCTCTCACTCCCCCTGCTTGTGTTCCCCTCTCTAGCTGTGTTTCTCTCTGTCAAATAAATAAAATCTTTAAAAAAAAAAAAAAAAATAAGGAAAGTGTGCTAATTTGATTCTCCTATATATAAAAGATACATACTTATTTAATGTTTTTTGTGTGTTTTTTTAAAAGATTTTACTTATTTGACAGAGAGAGAGAGATCACAAATAGGCCAAGAGGCAGGCAGAGAAAGAGGGGCAAGCAGGCTCCCTGCTAAGCAGAGAGCCTGATGTGAGAGTCGATCCCAGGACCCTGAGATGATGACCTGAGCTGAAGGCAGAGGCTTAACCCTCTGAGCCACCCAGGCGCCCCTTTTTTAAATGTTTTATAAATAGATAAAATTGCATCAGAATAATATATTAATGTATTTACGTGTAAATTAATATAGTTACAAGTATATAAGATAGCATCAGATTCCACAGGTTAATATATATGTATATATTTTTAAATGTATAAAATATTTATATATATTTAATTCAATGGTAACTGCACTGGTTACTTAAAACTTGACCATTTTTTCGGGGTGGAATATTCTATCCTTCACATTATTTATTTATTTATTTTAAAAGATTTTATTTATTCTTTTGAGAGAGAGAGAGACAGAGCACAAGCAAGAGGAGAGGCAGAGGGAGAGGGAGAAGCAGGCTCTCGCTGAGCTGGGAGCCCAACGTGAGGCTCAAATCCAGGACCCTGGGATCACGATCTAAGTGGACACTCTACCCCCTGAGCTACCCAGGTGCTCTATCCTTCACATTATTTAGAAGGAATGGTGCAAGGCATAGTAAAAACTAGATCAGCTTTGTTACTGTTTTTAAATGATCCACAGTCTACTTCCTAATTGTTTGGACCCGGTGATGGACCCCTCCCATGTCTGCCCTGCCATACCCACCACCTCCTCCCCCAGCCCCCGCCGAATATGTGTGCTTTTCTGTATGCATGTTTCAATAAAAATGTTAAAAGAAATAAAAGGAATATCTGGAGCAGCTCACAGAAATGTTGGGTGATCTGACTAAGTAGGCTTGAGGCTGTTCTTAAAACAACACCCAACTACATGACCCACGTGGCCTACAGAAGCTGTAACCACCGCTGCTGCCCCAGGGACCTGTGAGGACAGGCCACTGGCACTGTGGCCCCCGAAAGCCAGAGGCCTCTGCCGCTGCCTTTGCCAAGCAGGTTATGGATCGAGTTTTCTTCTTTAAGTTGCCAGTTCACAAACAGGATATTGAAGTGTGTCTATCTAACTGATGGAGCCTAGGGTCAGATGTTGGGGAATTTGTTTCCTGAATTCCCTCTCAGGGGAGATAGCCATCAGAAGGCTGGAAATCACAGCAAGGATGTCCAAAAAGTCATAAATAGCCAAAAATTATGAGAAAGCCCACTACAACCTCCTTCTTAGCTGCTTAATATAGGTATGTCTTCATTCTGTACTTCATAATAACGCATGAGCAATCACAAGAAAATTCTCCAAAGGAACATAATGCAAATATCTCTCAGGCACTAGACATGCTACCTCTCTGTCCAAAAGGGAGACCATCTTGAAGGGAAAAAAAAGTTCCTCCCTGTATTGCATGGAGTTCAGACTCTTAGCCCTGAATGATGTGTGGTTCCAGGTGTGTCTCCTTGGGGCCCCATGACCTTAACACAAAGACACAGTGACTCCCTCCAATGAACTGACTGTATGATAGATAAAGATCAAGATTTCAGTAACAACTTCAGCTCAGGAAAGAGGAGAATGGGAAACGTGGCAGTCAGAGCAAAGCTCCAACACAGTGTTCTGGTAGCGGGGTTCAGGACTTCTTACCTTGGTGTTTGTGTAAGATCTTGGTTAGCCCATCTGTGAGCTTCTGGTTCAGCCTTGTGGAGATATCCTCCTAGTGCATTATCCTCCATGGCACCCTATTAGAAGAGCTTTGGGAAGGATGCCTTTCCTAGGGGCCTCATAGAACTTCATAGCCCATTTTTATCTCATAGGTGTGAGTTTAGGGTCCTGGGGTGGCCTTATGGGTTGAACAATTAGTGACTGTTTCCAGACAAGTCTGGATGTTCTTTGACCATGTACTGTTGTGAGACAGTTTTCCTTGGGCTTCTTGCCTCTGTACGTGTCTTAGATGTTGGGGCATTGGTAGAGCCTTTAGTTTCCGACTATCTTTTCAACGGTGTTTGTGTAGAAGACAGTCCTGTGGAAGAGAGTAACAACAGTGTTTACCTCCAGAACACAGGTCAAGCATGCGTACAGTCCCTTATAAAGTATTTGGGCTCCCTAAGCTTGGGGTTCCTTTCCTGTGACGGGCACATCAGACACACATTGGGGCCCACTCACATAGTTTGAATTCACCCCTCTCCTTTGGACCTTTGCAGAGAGTGGCAAGAAATCACCAGCATATGTCAACATAAATTATATCTACTCTTTTCTTCCAATGATAACGGAAAACACCAGGGTTTATGTCCCAAGAAATAAAAAGAGAGTTTTCCATTGGGAACGCTTTGACGCTTTGATGTCCTACAACAAGGTTCATGCTTTTTCTAGCTTGCAAAATCGGTGTCTTCATTAAAGTCTTCTTTCTGTAAGCTGTTACCATATTTTAGGTTCTCTTCATTAAAGCACTCTACTTCTGGTACCAAATTTGTTCAGTTAGAATAGCTCCAAATAATAAAATAAAACTGCCATATGGTGGCTTAGACAAATAAGGGGTGAATATCACTGACAAAACTAGAAATCTAGAGGTAATTTTTCCAGGGTTGAGAAGGGGGTTCCTTAATGAACCAAGATCCCATGTTCCTTCTAGCTGCCTTACCCAGTCCTGTTAGCATATAGAGCTCATCCTCAGCTTCTTAGCCTGGGGTTACAAAGTGGTTGTCCCACCTTTAGGGGCTTGTCTGCAACCAAGGTAGCAAGAAGGGGAAGGCAAGAGGATAAGTAAGGGCTCCTGCCAATTAGGTATGCCTCCATTTAAAGAACTTGCAAGAAAGCCCCACATAGTAACTTTCTTTTCATCTTGACAGCCAAAAGAGGTCACAGCTCCACTCCCAGCTGCAAATAGAGGCTAGAAAACATAATTCTTTAGGTGGCCGTGATGCCACCCTGAACAAAAGCAACATTCTGCTAGTAAAAGTAAACAGAGAAATCGTGTATTGGATAAGTTACTAACAGTGTCCACCACAGCAATTTATTTAAAAAAATTTTTAATGCTATATGGGACAAAATAGATCTTTCAGCTGTATCTGCTCTGCAAGTTCTCTGAGTACAATCTCAGAGAATCAGTGGCAAGACCCTGAAAGTGGATATAGGGAGAACACATAGGAGATGCCTCCAATAACCGGGACAAGAGATAATGAGGGTGTGAATAGAAATGTAAATAAAAAGGACAGAAAAGCTGTTCAGGGAACATCTGGGTGGTTCAGTTGGTTAGGTGTCTGCCTTGGGCTGAGGTCATGATCCCAGGGTTCTGGGATTGACTCGCACATCGGGCTCCTTGCTCAGCAGGAAGTCTGCTTCTCCCTCTGCTTGTGCTCTCTCTCTCTTTCTGACAAATAAAATCTAAAAAAGGAAAGCTGTTCAGAAGTGGGGGATATGATCCCTCCCTATGCCCAGTGTTTCCTTCCAAGTGAAGAGAGCTCTGCAAAGTATCCCTCTGGCTCTGCCTATCTTTCTGTGCCTCTGCCCAATGGAAAGTGGAGTGATTGCTCTGAACAGTGCGTGTGGGAAGAACAAGAAGGCTCATCTCACATCCGCCATTTTCCACACAGGAGTGGGCCTCCCATGGCATGCAGCCTTGAGCTAGGAAACTGGAGGTACCTTTCTCCACTAGCCCTGCATAGTGGGGATCCAGTCTGTTACTGCCTCTTTTTCCTCTTGGGCAAGCTGGCCAAGGGGAGAATAAGTTCAGTGGTGTAAGTCTTACCATGTCCAAGGCCTCCCTATCAGGCCTTGCCTGCGGCCAGGTAGGTAAATCTGCCTAATTCTGGAGTTGAGGTTTACCCAGCATCTAGTTAAGAGGTCAAAAGCCATGACCTACCTCTATCAGTAATGAAGATGTTATTTTGTCCCCCATCTGCCTCACCTCTGTATTCTTTAGTTCCTTTTAAAAAACAACTCTGTTGATATAATTCCATACCATACAACACACCCATTTCAAGTCTGTATTTCAGTGGATTTTAGTACATAAATTTCCAATGTTATGTAGCTAATAGCACAGTGATTTGGGGAACATTTCCATCACCCCACAAAGAAGCTTCTCCCCTTTTAGTTATCAATCCCCATTCTCCCCCTTTCACTCCACCATGGAATCGTATGATATGTGCTGTTTCTGATTTCTGGCTTCTTTCACTTAACATAAGATTTCCCACATTCATTCATGCTGAAGCACGTATCAGTCCTCCATTCTTTTTTACTGCCAAATAAAATTCCATTGTATACATATATCACGTTTGGCTTATCTATTCATCAGCTGATGATCATTTGGCTATTATGAATAATGCCACTGTGAACATTTGTGGACATGTTTCTGTATGGACATATGTTTTCAATTCTCTGGATATATACCTGGGAGTGGAATTGATGGGCCACATAGCTTTATGTTTAGCCTTTTTAAAGAAACTGTGGACTGTTTTCCAAAGCGGCTGCCCCACTTTACATTTGCATCCTCACTGTATGAGGGCTCCAAATTCTCTACATGCTCATCAACACTTGTTACTGTCTTTTTTATCACAGCCATTCTAGCAGATGTAGAAGGGTACGTCATTTGGGTTTGATTTGCATTTACCAGGAGGCTTATGAATAGTCTTTCATTGACCTGGATGATGGTTACATGTGTGTGTTCACTGTGATAATTCATCAGAGTGTGCACTTAGGTTCAGTGTATTTTTTCTGAACGTATTATACTTTAATTCACAAGTTTATTTAAAAGTATATATTCCAGGGCGCCTGGGTGGCTCAGTTGGTTAAGCGACTGCCTTTGGTTCAGGTCATGAAACCGGAGACCCGGGATTGAGTCCCACTCGGCAGGAAGCCTGCTTCTCCCTCTCTCACTCCCCCTGCTTGTGTTCCCTCTCTGGCTGTGTTTCTTTCTGTCAAATAAATAAAATCTTTTTTAAAAAAAATTAAAAAAGATAAAAGTATATATTCCACATCAGGAAAAGACTTCTTACAGTCTGTTTTAAAAATGAAATCATCACCACCCAACAAAAAAGAAGAGATAAGAGCAGTGGCTTTAATGTGAGACAGACTCGAATAGGAATCTGTGCTCTGTGTTTCCTGATGGCAAAGCTCCCCATCTCTTCTGAGCCTCTGTTGCTTCATCTTTAAACACTTTTTTTTAAAGTAATAATACTTTACAGGATTATGGTTAGTGTGGCTCATGTAGGAGCTCAAAATAATGAGGTTTTTCTAAAAACATAGAACTTAACTCATAAAGCTCGTCTTGCATTTGCATTGTTTGTAGCTGATAAGCCTCTTGGCTGGTGAGTATATTTCCCCCCTCTGGTATAGACATGCCTTTCTGAAGTCATTAAAAAACATAAATGATGGATGTGTCTTCCTTAGATTCAATAGTTTTATGAATGTTTCAACAATAGGTATGTCATGTGAAGTGAAGAAGTCAACCTTATGAATTTTCTCGTACTACAAAGACTAATGGGAAGATTAATGTTTTCTAATGGTCAAAGTGTTTGAGATTTAAGGCAGTGTATTAGCTTTACTGGTCAGTCTGCAGCTCAGGTGCAATATGTTCCAGTGAGTCACCAATCAACTAGCTTAAAGAGTTGTTTCATCTGTAAAGTCACTATAATCATACATTGCATCACTAGCATAAAGTTTAATTATTAGTTGTAAATCTGAGTTCCTAAGATGATAGTTGCTTTGTAAATTCAGTATTACATCACAACAGCACTAAAAGAGATTCCAAGATTCCTACTGCAAATACGCATTACCAAAATTTGTGAATTTACACTTATGTAAACTTTTCTTTACAAAATTATGACTTTAGATTTTAAATCAGGATTAGGTTCGGCTGCATATAAGAGAAATCCAGCAGAATGGTGGGTTAAACAAGCTGAAGGTTTGTTTTTCTCTTTCAGAGGTAGGCAGTCACGAGCAGGCACTGCATCTCCCTGATGTTATCGGGGACGTGAACTCCTTCCAGCTTTCCTCTCCATCATCATGGCTTTACCGTTAAGGCCACATCTTGGTTTTAGTTTGGTTGCCTGCAATTCCAACCATCAAGTTTATGTTTTAAGGAGCAAGAAGAAGAAAAGGGCAAGGGCAAAAGAATCTGCTTCCAGCCTAAGTCTGCTCCTTTATTAGAACTTTCCAAAAAGGTACTCTCAAAATGCCCATTCACATATCATTGGCTATCCCTTCCCATAATAAGGCTGATAAACTTAGTTGCACAGAAGGGTACGTTGCCACATTTGTGCTATAGGGAGGGCTTTGCTACCCAGGTGGACAAGTGGTAGTCTCTGCACACTTCTGTGTTATTTTTTAACTCTTTTTTTTTTTTAAAGATTTTATTTATTTATTTGACAGAGAGAAACAGAGCTAGAGAGGGAACGCAAGTAGGGGGAGTGAGAAGGGGGGAAGCAGGCTTCCTGCCGAGCAGGCAGCCCGATGTGGGGCTCGATCCCCAGTCTCCGGGATCATGACCTGAGCCAAAGGCAGTCGCTCAACCAACTGAGCCACCCAGGTGCCCCTATTTTTAACTCTTTTTTAAATGTTTTTCTAGAAGGTTATAATCATCTATTTTTCATTCACAATTAAAATTTGAGGCAATTTTCAGAGATTTATTACAAGTCAGTTTAGTTACCTGTTAAAGTATCATTCACTAATATAATAACTATTTATTGATTTTTTGTGTGTGTCTGACACTTTGATAAGTGAAGATATGCAAGAATGAACACATCTCACCTTAGAGGTCAGTGTATGTTGATTCAGTATAAGGATAATGATTATTAAATGATGCCTATTTGGAATGGGTTATCCTTGATGATAGAGCATTACTATTAGGTAATCAACTACATGTACTATTTTAACATAAAAATATACTTTCCCTTGTCAGATGAATAATTCTATAGTGTTGAGATGCCTGATATAGACTTCATGACAGATTTTAGATATCAGTATGCAAAGCATTCTCCTTATAAAAAATTATAGTTTTGGTCCAATAATAACATTTCAAGTGAATATATTAATATAGCCCTTATAAATAGAATAATTAAAAATATAACTAAATCCATATTTTCCAGAATGCTTGGTCAAAAAGAACAAAGAGATAGCACCAGAGGAAAAGCAGACAAATTAAACAATACAGAAAAACTATAAATATTTGTTAGTATTTTTCAGGTAAAAAACAGCCAACAGAAAATATTGTCCTGCAGAAGACTGGAGCTTTGGCCAACTTCTTGGCAATTCCATTTTTTGTAAGTTCCTAGGTATGTTTTTAAGAAACTCTGAAGACTATAATAACATTGTTATTGTGGTGGTATAAATGACAGCTCTTATTTTATTGCCTTTAACACACTAGTGACCTGTATTTTATTTCAGGCATAGGATCAAGTTGATATCAGCGAGCTCCAATTTCAACTGGCTGCAGATTTCCTTATCTTAAATATTTGGAACATGCCATATATAGAAAAATAGACACTATTTTTTTTATCACTTATCTAAGTTAAGGAGATTTAAGTGAAAAAGAGACAAAAAGTCCACAGAACTCTTACTTTATTTAGCAAAAAAAAAGCTAAAAGTTTTTCCACTCCTTTAAAAATCAGTTTGACCAGAGATTTTTTTTTTTTTTTAAGCCCAAGTCTGGGCTTGAACTCATGACTCTGTGATCAAGACCTGAGCTGAGATCAACAAACAGTCAGCCATTTAACAAACTGGGTCACTCAGGTGACCCATTTTTAAATGACTGTAAGACATAGGAATATATAACATATACTTTTTTTCATGAGGTTGGTCCCTGTCACCCACTTGAAAGTGGTTTTCCTACCCAGTAACTATTAGGAATGGACTCCAATTCCCTGTTTTGAAAATTAGGAGAAAAGTTTAGGAAAATTAATTTCAAGCTGAAGCACATAACCTTCCTATTCTCATTCTAGGTGCATCCTTTAATTTTACTCCTTCTGGTATACCACATACCTAAGCAATATCTAATACATAACAGAGATAAATATGTATGAATGAATAAGTGAGTGAAAGGTTAAAGTTTCTAATGATTTTGCTTGTATCTCTCTCTCAAGAACTTCCATTGAAAAGATGTTCTTTTACATCCCAAAGACCATAAAATGAAGAAAAGTGGTAAAAGGATAAGACTTAGAAATGTTTGATGAGGGACGCCTGGGTGGCTCAGTTGGTTAAGTGACTGCCTTCGGCTCAGGTCATGATCCCGGAGACCCGGGATCGAGTCCCACATCGGGCTCCCCGCTTGGCAGAAAGCCAGCTTCTCCCTCTCTCACGCCCCCTGCTTGTGTTCCCTCTCTAGCTGTGTTTCTCTCTGTCAAATAAATAAAATCTAAAAAAAAAAAAAAAAAAAAAAAGTTTGATGAAATGGTACATGTAATTTTTGTATTCTTAGAACTTAGCTGGTATTCTTAGGACTTTGCTATAAGGTGTCTGGAGGAGGAACTCTGGGATTATTTCTTCAGGACCAATAATATGTATGGACTACCTGCTGGGTGTTGGGCACTGAGGGTGAGAGCAAGGAATGCAGTGCAAACATGATATAAGTTCCCTGCTCTAGGTTCAGTTTCTACATCAGCAACGGTATTCCATGCAAGAATGAATCCTTTTAATTTTGGTCTAGATGTTTCTGTACTCCCCAGCCCTCCTTTTCCCCCCTTTATCTGCCATTTTTTATATTGAGATAGAATCATGATATAAAAAAACTCTACATTATTTAGTGTACAACTTGATCAATCTTATGACACAGTCACCACAATCAAGATAATGGATATATCCATAATCCCCCCCAAAGCTTCCTTTTATGGCCCTTGGTAATCCAACTGTACCTCTCCTTGTCTAGTCCCTGGTATTCAGGCAATAACAATCTATAGTGCCATTGAAAGTTAGTTTGTATTATCTAGAATTTTATACAAATGGAATCATATAGTATGTCTGGCTTTTTTCATGTGGCAGCATTATTTTGAGATCCATGCTGCATATATCAGTAGCTCAACTTTTTTAATTGCAGGGTAATATTCTATCACATGAATATATAACAATTTTTTAAATCTATTCAGCTGTTGTGGAACAATTTAGATTGTTTCCCATTTTTGGCTATTACATATAAAGTTGCTGCCTTTTTGGAAACTAGTTCCTCAAAAAGCTAAACGTAATTACCATATAACCCGGCATTCCACTCCTTGGTATTTGCCCAAGAGAGATATAAATCACAGATTCTTGTGCATGAATATTCACAGAAACATTATTCATAATAGCCAAAAAAAGGAAAATACCTAAATATACATCCCCTGATGAATGGATAAATAAAATGTGGTATATTCATAACAATGAAATCCTATTAAGCAGTAGAAAGGAATGAATGACTGATACATACTACAACCTTGAAAACATTATGCTAAAAGCAGTCAGACACAGAAGGCTATATACTGTATGGTTCAATTTACATGAAATGTCCAAAATAGACAAATTCATACAAACAGGAAATAGAATAGTGGTTGCCAAGGGCAATTGTTCCAACACTGTTCGCTTAAAAGACTAAATTGTCTTTACATCTTGGTCAAAAGTCAGTTGACCATGTGTGAGTCTGTTTCTATTCTATTTTTTTCCTTTCATCTGTTTGTCTGTCTTGATTACTATTACCATTCTGCCTCCCTGTCAGCAATTTATTAGAGTTCTAGTCGTTCCATATCCTTATAGCCCTTGGTATTTTCAGTTTTTTTTTTAATTAGCTATTATAGTAAGTATGTAGTGGTATCTCATCGTGATTTTAATTTGCATTAAAATTGGGTGCTTTTTCTTATTTATTCTCCTGGCAGGTATGTACCATGGCCTTCTCGTTGTGTTTTCTTGCATTTTCAAGTAAGAGGCAAGCTTGTAATTACCATAAGTAGTTTGCCCCAGGATATTAGAAGGCATTGGCTTGAGTTCAGGACAAAACTTTGCAGTCACCTTGACTTCCTCTTTCTCTCACACCCCACATCTGGTCTGTCATTAAATTTTAACAGCTTTACCACTAAAACATCCAGAATCCAGTTTCTTACCATACTCCACCATCTTCTCTAACTCCGCCTTCTGTGATGACTTCCTACTGGTGTCACTACTTTGACCCTGGCCCAGCCTACCTCAAATTGCAATACACCTGCCAGAGCGATCCTTTGCAAAATAAAATAAAGTCAAGTTTGATCTCCTAGAAACTTGCCAATTCATTAAGAGTCAAAGACAAAATTCTTGTTATGGTCTAGGAGACCATGATGTGGCAGGCCATGGCTATTTTCATTTGTTCTTTCCTCTTCTCTTACTTAGATCCAGTCCACAGGCCTGCTTGCCCTACCATGCATCCTTACCTTGCTGTTCTTATGAATGAAATGCTTTTCTGGGGATTTCTTACTTCATACTTTCCTTATTTTCTTCAGTTCTCAATATTAATTGAGCAATTTTCTCCTATCACCCTACCTTAAAAAGCATGCACACAAACTTAAACCCAACCACCCTTTTTCTCTGGTTTTCTTTCTTTTTTCTTCCCCCTCCCCTTTCTGCTTTTACCTTTTTGGTAGAGCTAGTTAACATGTTACATACAGTAATTCTTTAGTAATAGCTAATACATTCCGTGCTCATCATGTAAGCGCTTTATATATTAATTTACTTAATCCTCAAAACACTACCAAGGTAAGCACTTCATTATTCTTATTTTTCCAAGAAGCTGAGACACGGATGTTAAGCAGTTGCCCCAGATCACACGTCCACCAAATGGTACAGCGGGGCTTCCATCCCTAGGAATTCTACTCTGGAGGCCAAGCTGTAAAACAACGCCATCCAGGATTGCCTTTCTAATTACTTCGAAATGTTTGTGTTCTGTGGGCCCACTGGAATGTAAACTGCAAGCCGGCCCTTCTTTTGGAAACTATAGTTATCCCCCGCGCAGAGCACTGCCTGCCAGCGGGTCCCTCAATAAACGCTGAAAAGTGGGATACATTTTAACTCGAAAAAAATTGTCGACCTTAGCAAAAAACGTAAACGCTGAAGGTTCTTTTCGTTCTGCCAAAAGCCAAAGCTCGGTGGCTGGTGGGGAGTAACAGAGGCACCATGCAGTGAAGTCTGAGAGATGGGCTGCCAGAGGGGATGTGGCTGCAAAAGAACAAGTATTTTGAGCACAATTTTCTTTGGCCGAACTAGCTTAAGATTTCAGTAAAGAGGTAAGGCGCAAGACATGAGCTCACGCGAACGATAAATTGACACCATTCTAAAGGTTAGAAGGAAGAAGCGATGCCAGGACCTAGTCCGGTAGAGCGGGACCGCGAAACCCGCGGAAGCGCGCGCGGGTATGCCCCCAGGCCCCGCCCATCTCGGTGACCCCGCCCCGCACGGTAACCCGGAAGCGGTTGTGAGCCCCTCCAACCCCCACCCCGGGCGCCGCAGCTCTCTTTCCGGTCGGCGTGGTTTTGCGAGTGGAGCGACCGTGGTACCCGGGCCTTCAACATGAGCGTCCCGGCCTTCATCGACATTAGCGAGGAAGATCAGGTGTGTTCCGAGGCAGTGAATGCCTCCAGGGAGGGGTTGGGGGAGACTCAGGGGAACCAAGGGCTGAGTGAGGACCAGGCGGGCGGGACGCCGCCCTGCGGAGCCCGTTCTCGGGCTGAGAGCCGCAGCTCGCTCCCCGCACACACGAGACCAGGGAGGGAGGCCGTGAGGTGAAGCGCTGATTTCTGGCCTGGAGTTAAAGTCGCCGACCGTCATTTCCAGCGCGTGGCCGGAGCTTCCTGGTTGACGTCGGGACTCTTCCAGTTTGTGTCACGTCTGACGACGCTGTTTTTGACTGGGAATGGTTTGCTTCCGTCTCCCAAATGCAGCCACATCCGGAGTGGGAGGTGGCGAATCTTTAGGCGGCGTCAGCAGCCTAGGGAAAATTATTTTATACTAAAGGTGGAAATGGTTTTATTTTGTGATCACAGAGGCAAAGGTGACCCTATTTTAAATGGAGGCCATGTTTTTTATTCTTAACTTGTGCAAGAGTGAGAGTTCTGAAACCTGAAAGTAGAACGTCAATTTCACCCTCGTGCTTTGAGGCATACATCTGGTGAACCATCGTAATATTTTTAATTTTTTTATTTCGCGCTTGGTCTTTTGTATGCGTGGCCGATACTTATTTTTCCCGTAACAAAAGTTAAGCTTTAGTTGATGGGAGTTAAAGTGAAAACCGTAGGTGGTGTTTTGTATTTTTTTTGCTACTCCACTAACATGGACATTTGGTTTCCGTAGAGGAAAACACCTTTACCATCCTAAGGTAAACTCTTAGAATTTACAGATGTTGATTTTTACTACCTGTGGTAGACGTACAGATAGATCCTCAGCCCTGAAGAACCGACTAAGAAGGGGAAATGGAAGGAGGGCAGTGAGGAGCTCTAAGAGAGGAGGAGATAAGGCTAGGGAAGAAGTTGAGCACATGAGAAAGGAAAGTGTGGAAAACAAGGAAAAAAATCACATGTGGTTATCAATGGAATCGTTACAACAAATTGGCTATGAGATTACCCCCAAAAAGTATTTGATTTTAACATAGCAAAGAATTTGTAAATGGAGGAAGTTCTTGTCCATGGCCTTATTTTAGTTGTAAAGATAAGTTTCATTTCTAGTTAGGTTATGCTACTTTTGTAATACATAGTTTGACAGTAGTGGTTCCTTTCAGGTAGATGTGTGATTGCTTCACAAGTTCAGCTGTGGTCAAATTCCGTTTTTTTTTTTTAGAGTAGGAAATGGAGTCCAGAATTTTGTCTTTTACTTGTTCAACTCAACTGCTTGTAGCCAGTAAGGATGACAGATAAAAACAATGAACTGTTGATTGAATCGTTCTTAGAAAAAGTTTGCTTTTAGCTACAAAGCTGAAGAAATGCTTTATTTTTGTGGTGTTTGGGGGGGGCATATTATGTTTCCTTCATAGAAAAACACGTTCCCCACTAGTGTTTCTATGCTCTTTGATATGGTGATGGTTTCGTGAACTCGAGTTTATAATACCAACTCATAGGTGAAGTTACTGTGTTATCTGAAAAGATAGCGCGTGAGGGAGTGTCTTTTGTAGGTGGCCAAACATATTTGTGGGTTTAGAAAATGTGATACCTGTGCATTTATTAATGGTATCCTTTCATCTCCCTGCTTATGGTTTTCATTTTATTATCTTAAATACTATCTACATTCATGTTTGGCTGCCATAAATACCAAGCCCTTAAAAGAGCACCTTATTAAATATATATATGCTTTAGAGTATGAAATGTCTGAATACCTGGATGTGGCACTCAGTTACAGGTCCCAGGGTGCTTTCTGGTCCAGATACGTATTTTGCATTCTAAAAAATTAATTATAAAGTAGATCCAATTTGAAAAGTATTATATTCAAAACAAAGGCATCATTTTTTTTGTCTTTGTTTCCCAAAATGCTTGTCCCATATAGGTTCTCAAACATTTTATTAACAAATGATTACCTTCTTGCGAAGGTAATGGCATATGTCTGTAACTTTAAATTGGCTTTATTATGTACACCTGAGAGCAATAAAATTTCATTTCTCTAAAACAAGTTGAATTTACCAAGTCAGATTAATTCTCCTCTAGACACAAGCCCCTCATAAGCACTTTCGGTATATATTAGAAGTTTTTGCTATGTACTGCAAGTTTAGCAGCATATAGGTGATAAGAGAGAAGTTCTGAAGGTGATCCATGTGGGTCATATTGGGTTTGTGTAGCCACTTGGTTTTGTAGAGGAAAACTTGTGGCTACTGTAGGGTTGTGATGGGGACTGAGGTGGGAGAGAGGCACTTCAATGCAGTAATTTAAAGTTATTAAGTATAGTATTTACTTCTTACTTTTCAAAAAAAGAATGGTTTGGGATTTTGAATTTTGGCATTGTCAGTCTTAGAAATGTATAGCAATCTTATTGATTGATTCAACAGGCTGCTGAGCTTCGAGCTTATCTGAAATCTAAAGGAGCTGAAATTTCAGAAGAGAACTCAGAAGGTGGACTTCATGTAGATTTAGCTCAAATTATTGAGGCCTGTGATGTATGCCTGAAGGAAGATGATAAAGGTTTGTTTTATGTTTTTAGTAATGTTTCTTACTAATCAGAAAGGATCTACTTTTAATTTTTTCTTATAAATTGCATTTCTCTTGGATTTGTTAAGCCCTGTTGTTTTTTAATCTTATTTTTGTACATACTCAGGTTATTCTAATCTGTTATACTTGTGAAGTAAGCCTATTTTAGAAAACATCTTTTTGAATAGCTCATGTTTTTTGAGTGTTTAGTGCATACACTCAATACTGATAATTTCAAAATGAACTGAAGAAAAATGAAGCTCTTCTTTCCTTTTCATAGTTTTACATTAGTATCAAATGGAATGTGATTTTAGGTAATTGAAAAGACAGTTAACTTGCTGATGCCCTGTTTATTGACATAAAATGGGAAATTTTGAAAATTGGGAGTCCTGTAATGTTCAGGTATGGTTTGAGATTAAATTTGGTTTGTAGTTAATATCTTACAGTCAGAAAGCAATGACCCGGCCAGGAAGTTGACTGCTTTCATTTCTCAATAATTTTCTATTTATATACCAACGTTTTCTTCACTTGGGATAGCATTCTAACGTAAGGCCAAACCAGTGACCTCCAGATGATTATCTTGTCAGTAAAAATTGAAACCATATATATAGACAATGTATATCAGTCTTCTGTTTTACAGGTTGAAAACCCAGTCTTAGATAATAATTTCCTTTTTCTTTAATAAAATGTACACAGTGCTTTCTGGATGTTAGCTGTGCAGCAGAACTGGTTTCATTTGAATTCATGTATAATATATTTTTAGCGTAATGCCCACCATCGAAGGAAAAGTTTCCTGTGGTGGAACTGTTTTGCAGTAGCTAGATTACATCTTCCTAAAGTGTCTTATGTTTAATGGTCTTCGGTATATTAAAACACTGGAAATACATATTTAATTAGATACATTAAGTATGGTAGTATCACTATTGTGTTATCCATACATGCATAGATGTTGAAAGCGTGATGAACAGCGTGGTATCCCTCCTATTGATCCTGGAACCAGATAAGCAAGAAGCTCTGATTGAAAGCCTGTGTGAAAAGCTGGTCAAATTTCGGGAGGGTGAACGCCCATCTCTGAGACTGCAATTGTAAGTTAAGAGAAGGAGGCTCGGTTTTTCAAGAGGCTCTTTTAATGTCACTGTCATTTAATGGTTAAAAGCAAGAATTATGGAACTTGACTGTCACCTGTGGCTCTGACTAATTGTGTTACCTTGGAAAAGTCACTTAACCTTTCTGTGCCCCATTTCCCTCCTTGTAATGTGAAGTTATTAATGGTGTCTCAGGTTTGTTGTGAGAACAGATATTCTCAACTTAATTATCATAGTTACTGATGTCAAACACTATTCTATTATTTTTTTGTTAACCAGGCTAAGCAACCTTTTCCATGGGATGGATAAGAATACTCCTGTAAGATACACAGTATACTGCAGCCTTATTAGAGTGGCAGCATCTTGTGGGGCCATCCAGTATATTCCAACTGAGCTAGATCAAGTGAGTTACTGTGTGGAATACTTGTTCTGCTTATAAGCGGTGTAGAATATATAACTAAAACAGCGAGTATTGTGTTTTGAATGTTACCTTTTAAATGATGAAACTATGTTCAGCTGTGCCACTAAATTTCCTCCTTTTGTCAATCCTGTAGGTTAGAAAATGGATTTCTGATTGGAACCTCACCACTGAAAAAAAACACACCCTTTTAAGGCTCCTTTATGAGGCCCTTGTGGATTGTAAGAAAAGGTATTCAGAATTAACGTACTAACTTAAAACTTCACAGGCAATCTAAGTAGTTGATGCTGTTTTTAAAAACAAGATATGATTTTGCTCTGTTTTGTTCTCCACAGAGTTGCTATAAAGGTATTTTTGTAAATTTCACCTACTAAGTTAAATATAACTACAAAATTTAAAATCGTTTTCCCCATCTTTAACTAAACGTTTTTAAAAGCAAGACTTGCATTTGTTCTGAAAATGGTACAACTGTGAATCCGAAAGCTGTGTGTACCTTTAGACTAAGTTATTTAATGATGGTTTGATATCTTCACACAGGATAGTGCTACCACTTTTGTTTAGTGATAGTGAAGGTCTATCAGTCAAATTTTCCATAATCAGTCTCTTATATAAACAGTGCCCCCAAGATCAAATTTGTGGTAGACTGTACTAAATGAGTACATGTGGGGCTTCTGCAAGGTCTTAGGTTTCTAAGGTTTGTAATTCATCCTAGCAAACTTCATGCCCAAAATACTTATTCTGTATACCCAGTTTTAGGATGCTTACCAAATGGTAGGTTTGGCTCAGTTTTCAGAACTAGTGTTAAATGATAATGTTACCTTTTTGACCTAGCTTTTCAATTTTTCTTTTCGTGTAATGACTAAATACAGAAAAAGTAAAACCTTCCATTTAGTTTTATTATTGCACAATTTTTATACTGGTTTATAGTGCTGGGTAGTTAATGTATTAGGATCAACAAGGTTAATACGTTTGTTAAGTAATGTAAACTTTTTGCAACTATTTAAATTTAACAACGTAAAAGGAAATTTTTGTTATTAAAGTTGGAACATTTTATCATAGAAGAAGAGGAGAAGATATTGTATTAATAGCCTGTTTTATTCTGATCAGTGGCTACTACCTATTATATATTGACAGACTTATGTGGCATTCTAGCCAGTAGTCAATAAAGTGTTATGAGTAAATAGTTCAAAACAAAGACCATTTCAGATGGAGAGAGCATTAAAAGCTGTTAGAGAAAGAATCCTTATTTTCATTCACCCTTCAGATGGGCAGGCTGTGCATCCAGACTATTGGGATTTAAGTCTTGGCTTTCCTACTTGTTGTATGACTAAGTAAATTAACCGTCTCTGTAACTCAGATTCCAGTTTCAGAGTGGAAATAATAGTATTACTTCTCTCATAGGGCTGCTGAAAAACAATAATATTCATCCACTTTTTAACACAGTGGCTTCATTATTGCAAGAGCACGCAGTAAAAGAGATTCTTACTATCCTTTTCATTTTTCAAGCTCACCTTTAAGAAGTTAGTCTTTTTTCTGGTAGAGTAATTTAAAATGAGTGTTATTTCTCTCTTAGTGTCTAGTGCTTATCAGAGATGAGGAGTACTCACTGGATGATTTCTCTAACTGCTGTTTAGTAGGTCCTTAGTCTGTTTATATGCAGAAGAGAAGTGACTTTTTTAAGAAATTCCAAATCTAATTTTCAGAGAAACTTAGGGTATCTGTACCCGTTTAAGCTCTACTAGACATGTCGTAATGTTAACATACTAGAAAACACCTGCAGTATTTGGCACAGATAATCACTTTTTCCTTCTTGAAACACTTCAGTTGGTTTTGGGGGCCTCCTTCCCTCCCCCTCATTTATTGAAGTGTGGTTGACATACAGTATATTAATTTCACATGTACAGCATAGTGATTCTACATTTATCTACAAAGGGCTCCTCTCGATTCTTTTCTCTCACTCTCTTTTTTTTTAAAAAAAAAGATTTATTTGAGAGAGCATGCATGAGTGAGAATGGTGGGCCGAGGAAGAGAATCTTCAAGCAGCTCTCTGCTGAATACGGAGCCTAGTGTAGGGCTCCATCTTAAGACCCATGAGATCATGACCTGAGCCAAAATCAAGAGTCGTATGCTTGATTGAGCCATCCAGGTGCCCATCAATTCTTCTCTTCATTCACAACTGGGGTTCCCTCTCTCAATGTCAGGATAACTTATTCCTGGGACTTTTTCTGCTCAGTTACGTTCATTCCTTCTGCGTGTTGTTTGTGGGGTTTTGTTGCTATAATTTCGAGTGAGGCTGAGGACCAAGTGCAGGACAGTTTTTTATATTGCTAAGTTGTTAAAGTTCAGTACAAGATACTTCACACCTGTGTCCTCACTGACTAAAGTGCCAGTAGTGCTTCCCAGTCATTAGAATAGCTGCAGCAGCTCCCACAGCACTTGGAAATGCTCTGAAGGGTACCTGGTTGAGAACCACTGCTGCCGAAGTGCTTTCATTCAGTCGCATGCATTTAAATACTATTTATATGGTAGTGTTTTTCACGTGCTTATCTCCTGTATTTCTCTTCTGAACTCCAAAAACGTTTCTATTCCTGTTGAACATCTCTAATTTAGATACTCAAAAGACATCTTGTACAATAGCTGCAGAAATGAACATTTTTTTCCCTCCTAAATCTGTGTTTGTTTGTTTTACTTTCTCCAACTCAGGAAGTGGCATTTCTAGCCTTGTAGTTGCTCAAAACCAAAAACCGATTCCTTTATGGTTCCTGTTTTTGTCTTATGCTCCCAACCTAATCCAGTATCAAATCCTGTCAGCTCTGATAAATCTAAAGTCAGTCCAGCTTCTCACTACTTCCATTGCTACCTTGTGCTCTAAGCTACCATTACCATTTAGATTTTTGAAGTAGCCTCTTAAACGGATCCTGTTTGTGTCTTGTCCCCCTACAGCCTGTTCTTAATACGGCTACCAGAAAGTTCTGTTTAATACGAAAGATCAGATGAGGTTTCCCCTCGATTCAGAACCCTCCAGTGGCTTCTTTAGGAGTAAAAGGCTGGGCCAGCTCCAGAATCTTAGTACTGGCCCTTTTACCTGGAGCACACTTCTCCCAGGTAGCCACGTGGCTCCCTCCATTCTTCAAATCTGTTCTCTTGTTATTTCATCAGAAAGGACTTCTCTGGCCGGCCAGCTGTTTACAAAACAATATCTCACCCTTGCATTGTTTTTTTGTTTCTCTCATCCCTATTTCCTTATTTCCCCTTCCCTTGCTCTTCTTACGAACAGACTTCCTATATTTTAATGTTTATTACCTTTCCTCACTAGAATGTAAGTTCATGAGAACAGGGACTTTACATGTGGTAGGCACTCTATATTTGTTAAATGAATGTTTATGAAATATGTTGCAAAAGCAGAGATGTAGACGAGCACACGAAGTGATGGTTTATGGAACTAGAGTGCATGCCCTTCCCAAAGGCTTTTAGATTAAAAAATGTTAACACACCTTGCAAGTATAAGTTCCCTGGCTTTTCCCCCTATTTATGATATTACAGAAATTAGTTTCCAATATTTGAGTGTTGGTTCCTTTATTTCTAAGAATATATGAAGTCCAGTGGTCACTCTACAGTCCATTTTCTTCCACCTCTCAGCACCATTTGACTGTGATACCCCTTCCCTCATAGAAACTTCTCTGGACTTAGGTGATACCTCTTGTTTTTCTCCAGCCTCTTTGGCAGTTTGTTCTCAGACACCTTTGTAAATTATTCTTTCTCTGTTCCATTAAATATTACTATTACTCAATATTTTGTCCTAGGACTGTTTTTTCACTCACTCTGCCTGGGTCATCTCATCTGTTCCCATGGCTTTTGTCACTACTGATTGGACATCCATGTCTTTTTTTTTTTTTTTTTTTAAGGTTTAATTTATTTATTTGACAAAGCAAGAGAGCCACGTGCACACACAAGCAGGCAGAGGGACAGGCAGGCTCCCCGCTGAGCAGAGAGCCTGATGTGGAGCTCGATCCCAGGACCCTGAGATCATGACCTGTGCCAAAGACAGCCACTTAACTGACCGAACCACCCGGGCATCCTTACATCCGGGTCCTTAACACAGGCTTCTCTTTTGTGCCTTGGATCTTTGTGTTCAGCCGCTTTCTACCTTTTTCTGCGTATTTCTACGCAGATGGGGCACATAGCTACCTCAGACTTAGTGTGACCAAAATGAATTTGTCATTTTCTCTCTCTCAGTCTCTTTGTTCCTAAGTGAGACATCCTGAAGTATAATCGATTTTCTCCAGTCTGCAGCCATAATGACTCTGTGAAATACAAGTTTCAGTAAATTTTTCTTGAGGATATATTACAAAATTCATAGCATGTAAGGCCTTTCTGACACGGGCTCCTGGGTTACCTACTGAGGTAGCTTGGGCTTGGTGAATGTGATAATAATCATGCCGTTTTTGTATGGTGTGTTGACAAACTGCAAAAACTGCTTAATGGATATTCCCTCCCTCCATTTACCCCCAACACACAAACCTTTCCTCTTGGTTATCATACCTGAGACACATTGAACCTTTGTCAGCTGTGAGAGCACCCTGCTCTTTCCCAGTCTAGACCAGGGGCTAGCATCTTTTTGTCTGGTCCACAAGCTAAAAATGGTTTTAACCACTTAAATGGTTAAAAAAGAAGATCAAAGGGAGCATAGTATTTCATGACATACGGATATTATATGAAATTCACATTTCAGCGTCCATAAAATGTTATTGGAATCACAGTCATATTTACTTATTTATATATTGTCTATGACTGCTTTTGCCAAGACTAGAGTAGTTGCAACAGAGACCATATGGCCTACAAAGCCTAAAATACTTATTTGTCTGGCTCTTTGCAGAAAGTTTGCCTACACTCAACTTCATTTTTCTGCCTGAAGCACTGCTCTCATGTTTAGAATGCCTCTTTTCTGTAGCACCCTCTACTTCTATCATGGCATCTAATAGTCTTAGAGGTTTATGGGGTTGTACGCTCATTGAAGGCTAGGAGCCTTATCTGTCAGCTATTATGCATGCCCAGGGTGTCTTGGCACATTATGGGTCCTGGGTGGATAAATGCTACCCATCCTAAGGAAGGAAGAAGAGGATGGCAATTTTATTTAAATACAAGTTTCTGTCATGTTGCTGATTTAAATTTTAAGATCTGGTTTTTGCCCAGTATACAAAATGTAATTTTCTTCCCTGCTTCTGAATTAGAATTCTGAGATTCACTTTGCCCTTTTAGTAAGAAGCTTATATCTGTGGGTCCCCTCCTTCATTATTTTACTTACATTGGTGGTTGAGGAGTGCAAATCATGTAACATTTTATGAGCCCTGACTGTAGGTCAGATACTGTGCACTTTAAATGGATTCTTTTATCTGATATTTGTGAACTCAGATTTCTTTAGCTGATAAGATACATTGGGTTGAAGTATATAGTGGCTGCTAAAACTGGAAAATGAAATGCACTTGTGTTTGTAGAGTATCACAAGCTAACTAGCAATGAGTAAAACAAGTTTTCATTAAAATTTTCTTCAAATTCTTACAGTTATGTCACTGTAAGATGCTGGTTACCACTTAACCACTCCTGTATTTACATTTTTTTTTTTTAAAGGTTTATTTATTTTAGAGAGAAAGTGCGGGGAGCAGGGAGGGGGAGAGAATCCCAGGCTGACTCCTCACTGTGAGCATGGAGCCTGTTGCAGGTCTTGATTCCACAATGGAGAGATCATGACCTCAGCTAAAACCAGGAGTCAGACACTCAATTGATTATGCCACCGAGGCGCTCCTACATGTCTGTATTTTAATAAATCTTAGGTTTGTAGGAAGTTTTAAAATACCATTTAGTTTTTTAAAATCCGTGATGCACCTCCTACTGATTTTACCCAAGTTGAATCGAAATGTTGGGCAGGGGAAATAATTTTTAGAAAATGGAAAAAGAAAAAATATGATTTTTCATAGTTCACTGTTTTCTCTAACTGTCCAGTGATTCATCAGTTTAAAAGAAGAAATAAAAGGTGAAGATAAACATTTTCTAAGACCTCAAATTGAGTGAATACATTTTGTGCATTTCACGGCTACTGAAATTGACCATCTGCATAATTTTAAGGATAATTTTAATTGGAAGGATATTTTTAGTGGAGTTATTAAGATACATGGTGTTGGCTCAACTTCAGCCATGCTATTCTAATAATTTCTAGAACACAAAACTTTTTTCCCACCTAGGCTTTCTGTACTTGGTCTTCCCTCTACCCAGAAAGTTATCCAGCCTTCACCCCCAACACTTTTTTTGGCTTATTATTTTACATCCTTTATATTTCATCTTATATGTCATTCCTTCTGAGAGAGGCTTTCCCTGTGTATTTCCCTGTCTGCTTGTGTTACTCTTTTACATCACCATTTGTTTTTTTCATGGCACTTGTGGTGGGTTTTTTTTTAATCATTTTATTATTTTTTTCATCATAGTAAGTATACTCTAATCCCCATGCCCTGTTTCACCCATCCCACCACCCACCTACCTCTGGTAACCATCAGTTTATTCTCTGGTTAAGAGTCTGTTTCTTGGTTTGTCTCTCTCTTCCCGCCCCCCCTTTGTTTTGTTTCTTAAATTCTACATATGAGTGAGATCATACAATATTTGTCTTTCTCTGACTGACTTAGTCACTTAGCTTTATCCATGTTGTTACAAATGACAAGTGTTTTTCTTTTTTATGGCTAAATAATATTCTTGTGTGTGTGTGTATATATACATCTTTATCCATTCATCTATTCGTGGACACTTGGACTGCTTCCATAGTTTGGCTGTTGTAAATAATGCTGCTGTAAACATAGGAGTGTGTGTATCCCTTTGAATTGGTGTTTTGTATTCTTTGGGTAAATTCCCAGTACTGTGATTGCTAGATCATAGAGTAGTTCTTTTTAACTTTTTGAGGGACCTCCATACTGTTTTCCACAGTGGCTGCACTAGTTTGCATTCCCACCAACAGTGCACAAAGGTTCTTTTTTCTCCACATTCTCGCCAACACTTGTTTCCTGTGTTTTTGGTTTTGGCCATTCTGACAGGTGTTAGGTAACATCTCATTGCAATTTTGATTTGTAGTTCTCTGACAATGAATGACGTTGAGCCTCTTTTCATGTGTCTTTTGGACATAACCCATTTTTTAATTGGATTATTTGGTTTTTGGGTGTTCTATCAGTTCTTCATTTATTTTGGATACTAACCCTTTATTGGATACGTCATTTGCAAATATATTCTCCTGTGTAGGGGAACAAACAAGATATAAAATCAATGAACATTTTTGTTGAACAAAATGTTTTGTTGAACAAAATTGTTGAACAAAAATGTTCGTTGATTTTATATCCTGTGGATTTACTAAATTCATTATCAGTTCTAGTTTTTTGGTAGTCTTTTGGGTTTTCTGTATATAGTATCATGTCATCTGCAAATAATGAGAGTTTTATTTTTTTACCAGTTTGGATGCCTTTTATTGTTTTATGTTGTCTCATTGCTATTTCTAGGAATTCAGTACAGTGTTGAGTAAGAGTGGTGAGAGTGGACATCCTTACCTTGTTCCTGGCCTTGGGAAAAGCTGTCAGTTTTTCACCATTGATTATTTTGTTGGCTGGGGGTTTTTCATATAATTGTTTATGTGTAGGTATGTTCCCTCTAGATCTGCTCTGCAGAGGGTTTTATCACGAATGGATGTTTACTTTGTCAAATGCTTTTTCTGCGTGTACTGAAATGATCGTATGGTCCTATCCTTTCTCTTACTGGTATGGTATATCACATTTGTGAATATTGAACCATCCTTGCATCTGTGGAATAAATCCCATTTGATCACAGAATATGATTTTTTAAATGTATTGTTGGATTTGGTTTGCTAATATTTTGTTGAGAATTTTTGCATCCATGTTTATGAGAGATACTGGCCTGTGGTTCTCCTTTTTTGTGGTGTCTTTATGTGGTTTTGGTATCAAGCCTTATAGAATGAATTTGGGAGTTTTCCTTTTCTATTTTTTGGAATAGCTTAAGAAAAATAGGTATAAACTCTTTAAAAGTTCTGTAGAATTCGTCAGCAAAGCCATCTGATCCTGGACTTTGTTTTTGGGGAGTTTCTAAATTATTGCTGCTGATAATTGGTCTGCTCAAGTTTTGTGTTTCTTCCTGCTTTAGTTTCGGTAGGTTATATGTTTCTAGGAATATACCTATTTCTTCTGAGTTGTCCAGCTTGCATATAGGTTTTCATAATATTCTGTTACAGTTGTTTCTTTCTGTGGTTGTTATTTTTCCTCTTGATGATTCTATTTGGGGCCTCTTTTTTTTTTTTTTTTTTTTTTTTTTTTTTTTTTTTTTTTTTTTTTTTTTTTTTTTTTTTTTTTTTTTTTTTTTTTTTTTTTTTTTTTTTTTTTTTTTTTTTTTTTTTTTTTTTTTTTTTTTTTTTTTTTTTTTTTTTTTTTTTTTTTTTTTTTGTATCTTGCTAAATGTTTATCATTTTTGTTGATCTTTTCAGAGAACAAGCTCCTGGTTTTGTTTATCTGTTCATTGGATTTTTTAGTTTTATATCATTTATTTCTGCTCTAATCTTTATTATTTCTTTTGCTGGGTTTGAGTGTCAAATTCTTTTTCCAGCTCCTTTAGGTGTAAGGTTAGGTTTATTTGCGATTTTCTTGCTTCTTGAGAGATAGGTCTGTATTGTATTGCTATAAACTTCCCTCTTACCACTTTTGCTGCATCGCAAAGATTTTGAACGATTGTGTTTTCATTTTCACTTGTTTCCATGTAATTTTTGATTTCTTGGTTGTCTAAGACATTGCTTAGGAGCATATTATTTAACCTCTGTATACTTTCGCTTTTCTCAGATTTTTTTCTTACGGTTGATTTCTGGTGTCATAGGATTGTGGTCAGAAAAAAATGCATCGTATGACTTTGGGTTTTGTTTTGTTTTGTTTTGTTTTGTTTTTAATTTGCTGAGACTTGTTTTGTGGCCTAATCTGTGATCTAGTCTGGAGAATGTTTTTTGTGTACTTGAAAAGAATGTGTATTCTGTTTTAGTTTGGAATGTTCTGAATATAGCTATTAAATCCATGTGGTCCAGTTCAGAGCCACTGTTCCTTACTGATTTTCTGTTTGGATAATCTGTCCATTGGTGTAAGTGGAGTGTTGAAGTCCCCTATTATTATATTACTACTGAGTATTTTTTTATGTTTGTTATTAACTGTTTTATGTATTTGGGTACTCCCATGTTGGGTGCATGAATACGTAGAGTTGTTATCTCTTTTTATTGGATTATCCCATTTATGATTATATAGTGTTCCTCTTTGTCTCGTTACAGTTTTTGTTTTTTAATTTTATTTTGTCCAATATAATTATTGTCCAATAAGTACTGCTACCTAGGCTTTCTTTTGACATCCATTGGCATGTTAAATGTTTCTCTGTCTCCTCAATTTCAGTCCACAGGTGTCCTTCTGGTCTAAAATGAGTCTCTTGTAGGCAGCATGTATAGTTGGGTCTTGTTTTTTTTAATCCACTCAGTCACAGAGGTCTTTTGATTGTGGAGTGTTTAGTCTATTTAACATTCAGAGTAATTATTGATATGTATGTATTGCCAATTTGTTCCTTATTTTGTAGTTTTTTGTAGATTTTCTCTGATCCTTCTCGTGCTTTCTTTCATGGTTATTGGCTTTAGTGATATATTTGGATTCCTTTCTCTTTATTCTTTGCATATCTGTTAGTGGTTTTTCATTTCTGGCTACCATCATGGCACTTACTAGCTGTTATTTTTCCTTAAGTCATTGGTCTTTCCTACTAGAAGGAAAGTTCCGTGATTTTTCCCATAGAGCAGGACCATGTCTCTTAGTCACATATTGTATGTATCATCAACATAGTACTTGGCACTTAGTAAATATTTTTGAGTGAGTGAATGGCAGTAATGATACTATGAAATTTTTCTTTTTTTAAAAATATTTTTATTTATTTATTGAGAGAGCATGAGAGGGGAGAAGGTCAGAGGGAGAAGCAGACTCCCCATGGAGCTGGGAGCCCGGTGCGGGACTCAATCCTGGAACTCCAGGATCATGACCTGAGCTGAAGGCAGTGGCTTAACCAACTGAGCCACCCAGGTACCCCGATACTATGAAATTTCTAAAACAATACTTCTTTTTAGTGATGCTGCTTCAAAAGTCATGGTGGAGTTGCTAGGAAGTTACACAGAGGACAACGCTTCTCAGGCTCGTGTTGATGCCCACAGGTAATGTTGAGCATGTTGTCTTTCTGATGGGGACTACCTGCAGCTTGGAGGTTGAGCTATAGCAGAAAAGATGTCTGCATCTCCCAACCTAGTGATCCAGAGCCATTTGATACTATGTGCTCCGGTGATTCCAATGTGGATACTAAAATCCAGGGCTTGGAATTGGAATAACCGTAGATTGTATGTGAATAGCCACATATTTTCTGTTTAGGATATTGCTGGTTTGGGTGTGATGACCCCAACCTGAGAAATAGAACTTAATATGGGTTGATTTTATCTTAAAGTATGTAGATGAGGAAAAGTTGGTGGTATGCTAAAAGTTAGCCCATTGCTAATGAGAATAAGGGCTTCAAACAATGCTAGATCTACTTAGTAGCAATAATAATGGGATGAGTTTTTTAAATCTGTGAAACGGAAATAGTAACTTCTCTATAGAGAAGTGGATTAGTTTATTGGATTAGTTTCCATTTGTATTGTGCTGTTCCCACCATCTTTCAGCATGGCTCACTTAGTGCTCACCTGGCTTCACAGGTTGCTAGAAAGTGTAGTTTGTGGGAAAGATCTGAGGTAAGACTGACTGACTGGAATGCAAATATTCCACCACTTAATTAGTACTTACTGGGCCAGTTCTTTCTGAGCCTGTTTCATCATTAGTAACAGGCATGATGATGATACAAGTATGTCAAGGTGTTGTGAGGAGTAAGTGAGGTAATGCACGTAAAGCACTTAACTTAGTGTCTTGCATATGGGAAGATGCTGGTGTTGTTTTAATTATTCTTTGATTATTTTGGTCATACTTTCTCTCCGCCTGTGTTTTTTTATCTATAACTACTTTATTATTTTATTTTGTTAAAACAGACGTACCTGATAAATAGATTTATTGGCCTGTTTTAATCTCAGTCCTATAGCTTTTTTTATGCTCTGTATATTGAACTCTTAGTTTATTGAAATAAATATATTTTGCAATCTGTAAAAGTTGGTGAAAAAGTTCCTGATTTCAGGACTCTGAGCTTGTATTTTTGTTTTTTAATAAAGGTGTATTGTACGAGCATTGAAAGACCCAAATGCATTTCTTTTTGACCATCTTCTAACTTTAAAACCAGTCAAATTTTTGGAAGGTGAACTTATTCATGATGTAAGTACTTTATCTTTAATGTGAAAAATGTTCTTTTCCTAAATGTAACATATTGAAGCAGAACTCTTTTTCTTTGTATTCATGCACGTGACTATTATAATGGTCTGGAAAAAATAGAATGAAATTTAGGACCATCCTTTTTTTTTCTCCCTTTCCTTCATCTCCATACTTGCCTGGCTGTTACGAACATAAATAATACGAATTCTTTTTATATGTACTGTCAGGTAGCCCAGTTAGAAAGATAAATCTGATATGTAAAAACAGAAGAACACACTTTGCAAGTATAAGTATAAATATATTGGATTAGTTGCCATTTGTATTGTGCTGTTCCCACCATCTTTCAGCATAGCTCACTTAGAACTCACTGTATTTACTGATTCTTCATCTAAATGAGTCTTAATGAAAGCAGATGGTTTGGATGATAATTTGATGAAACAGATGCTGTTTCTGGACTAAAAGAAGCATTGAGAGTTTTATTGCTGAGAGTTAATGTCTTAAAAATATCTTGAGCGTAAGTCTTGATTCTGTATTGACGTATCTTTATTTTTCTATCTGTAGCTTTTAACCATTTTTGTGAGTGCTAAATTGGCATCATATGTCAAGTTTTATCAGAATAATAAAGACTTCATTGATTCACTTGGTAAGTTTGGGAGTTTATTCTTTGTGGGGGTGTAAAGAAAGATGGGAACATGCTCTTCTGGAACTCTCATGTACTGTAAAATCAGAAAATATGACTTTGGCCTTTTATTTAGATTATCCTAACCAGTGGTGTATGATAGAACAGCAACAAACAGGTGAATAGTTTAAAAGATTATGCAGAATGAATTGGGAATCAGAAACAAGAAGGTGTAGGAGGTAGCAGTTGTGGAGGAAAAAGAGCATGAAACTAAGAGTCAGAAAACCTAAGCTTTTTTTTTTCTCTATAAGAGTTTGTTGGACTTTTGGCCCTCCTACTAGATCTGTTAGACCATGCTTCTTTGAGGTAAAGTTCTGGCAAGAAGCAGGTATTAGAGCAGATTCAGATAGAAATAGCACCATTGTTACATGTGTTTTTAAATAATAGAACGGAGGATTGAGCAGAAAAGCAACTTAAAGGATCACCATTATTTTGATCATAATGGCAACTTTTAGAAGTACTCATTTTAACAGCTGACAAAATTTGATGACTTAAAGCTACTTTATTACTTAAAATACAATTATTTGTAAAATCCTTACTCCTTATATTTTTGGTGATTTTTTTTAAAAAGAAGCCGTAGTTACATAATTGAAACAAATGGGATTTTTTTTTCCCTGTAACATTTTATTTTTGGTGCACACTCCATCCCCGAAATTAACAAATTCTAGAAGTGTGTGTGTGTTGTTAAGCAAATCTAAGTGAAGCTGTAGGTGGAATTAGAACTGGAATGACATGATGAAAGAAACTTTCTTTACTACAGGTTGTTGAAGACAGCATGGTCTTAGCTTTAATATGATTTTAATCTTTGATTTTTTTTTTCTAGAGCATCAGAACTCTGTGTTTGCCAAGCCAAATTTAATCTTATCCTCATTGAGCAGATTCCATATATATTCAGTATTTAATTTCCTTCGTGTTTTTAACATAACTAAAATTACAAAGAGAAAAATAGAAAATCTGTAGTTGAACAGATTTCTAAAACTACCAGGTGTTTTTTGTTTTGTTTTGAGAATGAAGTCAACTATGAAGTTGAGGTGCTTTGTTTTTCTACTAGGCAATAATCAAAATACCTTAAAGGTTGGTTATATTTTCCATGCTAATATTGAATTGTCTCGTGGTTTAAGATGTAGATGAAGGAACTCATTTATAATCTATTTTGATTATACTATTAGTCTTCAATTTGGCAATCATTAATTCCTCTATCACATGTATATTTTGTGCAGCCGTTGGAATTAGAGAAGATTGAATTATTCGGAACATAATAAGGCATTTGAAATATACCAAGATAAAGTAGATGCAAGTGTGTTTGTGTAGAATGCTTTGCCAGGTGCACTAGACCCAGAAAACCACATTCTGTCCCAGTTAATTTGTTTTGTGGCATGAAGCTATGTGATGGAATGTTAATGTCAGCAACCTCTTTATTTACGCACCAAGGAAAAAGGAGTAGTAATTAACACTTTGACACTCCCCCATTGATGTGTAATTGACTGTTTCAAAGGAGCACTGGTTCATAAGCTATTGCATGCATTAAAATTACGTTTTCTATATTGCAGCATTTTAAGACAGGGGTCAGTGACAATGCAGAAATTGCTCAATGATGCACATTTTTTTATTACTGCATTAAGGTTTTGACATATTAGTAATGAATATATGTTTCCATAAAATTAGATTTTTTTATAACTTTAAAATTGAAATATGACACAGAACACTGTGACTTCCTCTTTGAAGGTAATGTTCTAGTTTCATGAAACAGCACAGCTTTCTACAAGTCTTTAACTCATACTTCACTGGCTTAATAGTACTGATTTTGAGAACAAGCTCTAACACACAGGTTTCCACATATAAGATAATGGTTTTACATAATTTACTCTAGAAATAATCTTCATTTCTCTGATAAATTCTTAAATTTAGGGTAAGCTTGTAACTACACAAAGAGTTCCAGTAAATAATATTTTAATTATATCTTAGAAACTTTAGGACTGACTATCATTTTATCATACTGAAAGAGAAGTATATATGCCCAGAGAACTGGGAATGTTAAGGAATGAATTTTCTTGTATTTGAAAATATTTTGAGAAATCTTTGTTTTCTATGATAGGAAAAACAGAGCATTTCTAATTTATGGTGCCAACCAGAAGTCCAATTCCCTGTTTTGCCTTTAGTTTCTTGAAGATGTGTACAAATAAGCTTTTATTAGAAATTTATAGAAGATGCTTTTGGCAAAACACCGTGTTAAATGTTTGTGTATTTGGTTGTACTTGTATTGTTAACATTTATTACAACTGCAAGTCGGGTTACAAATGTCTACATTTTTTAGGGGCATCACTTTATCAAAACACTTTGTTTTATTAACACTGACAACTTGGGCCAACAGTAAGCATTATCCTGTGTCAACTGAATTGCCCTAACATGTCTACATGTAATCTGGTGTTATACAGTTGCTACCTTCTTGCTTCAGAAAGTTAATCAGCATCTGATTTGCATTTGTTAATTAGGGTTAATGTGCACTAATTGATTTTTTGATGCTTGTAGATTTCCATTAAACCCAGTTAGCAGTACTTACTTGGATACCTCATTCATTTGAGTTATGATGATCATGTTTTGTTGAATCTGTGCCAAATAGAAGGCCTGCATCATAATTATAGCTAATTAACAGATGATTATGTCCTATATTAATGGGCTTCCCTTGTCTTCTACTATTATATGTTAGAAATTTCAAGTTTATTTATGGAGTGCTTAACTTTTTTAACAATAGAAACTTGAGGCTCTTAATTATTAGAGGGTATGTGATTGATCATTTGCTCAGTTTATGTAATTTAAAATTTTAGGGAAAAGGATTACATGTAATTTTAGATTAATTTTAGAAACTTGTTTTATAAGTTAGCATCAAATCAAGTATATATGGTATTGTGTTATAATTCAGTTTAATTCATGTAGAAATTGGTAATAATTTAGATATTTAGGATTTATAAATATGTGTATTACTAGGCATTTTATAAGCAAATGTATTTTTTAGGCCTAGCACTGCCACTTTGACTAAGTCATTTAATCTCTTTGCTCTTCAGTTTTCTTACTTTTTAAAATGAAAGAATCAGGACTGGGTAATTTGTTAAGTTTCCTTTTAGGTCTGATAGTAGTTTGTGATCTGAATAATTGTAACAGCATGTTTCACTCGAAGTTATAAGGCAAAATTGGAATTATTTGTGCATTTTTCTGCTTCAGGTACACTCTTAATGGTACTGTTTAATTTTATCTAATAATCAGTGTAGCTTGTAATTCTTAAGTGATAACACACTTTTCACTTAACTGTTAAATCCAAAGTGACCTGGGAAATGGAATGTTTTCATAACTGAATTTGAATGAAAATATTTTAAGGCTTCATGTTTACTAGTAATACACAGAACAAAAAGATAAGGAATCCTGTGTTTAAATGGAGTAAGCTTAAAAATAAGCTTAAGTAATTAAATAAAAATGTTCTCTTTTTTTAAAGATTTTATTTATTTGACAGAGAGACAGCTAGAGAGGGAACACAAGCAGTGGGGAGTGGGTGAGAAAGAAGCAGGCTTCCCACTAAGCAGGGAGCCTGACGCAGGGCTTGATCCCAGGACGCTGGGATCATGACCCACGCTTAAAGGTAGGTGCTTAACAACTGAGCCACCCAGGTGCCCCTAAAAATGTTCTTATGAAATAAACTTTGTACAGTTTATCTCCTAAAATGTGTAACTATAAAAAATGGAAAATGTGCAGAAGTTCCAGGGCTTAAGCAAAATACCATTTTATAGCCCATTCTTAACTTTGAACGTATGACCTGTGGCACTAAAGCAGTAAAGAAATGTAGTTCTGGAAAAATAATTATTATAATATTCCATAATGTAACTATGGGGTCAGTTTATGGTTTGCAAATGTAAACAGCTTTGTCAAAATTACCCTGCAAATGCTCAGTGACTTTTGATGTAAGAGTTGTAATTGTGCTGATCTTTAATTAGTATGGATGTTTATCAGGCTTTACCACTGTGTATTCAGGTCTGTTACATGAACAGAATATGGCAAAGATGAGACTGCTTACTTTTATGGGAATGGCAGTGGAAAATAAAGAAATTTCTTTTGACACAATGCAGCAAGAACTTCAGATTGGAGCTGATGATGTTGAAGCATTTGTTATTGATGGTAAGGCAGTTAGAATATTTTCATTTTTTTCCTAGAATTTCTCTCTTACTTGTGGAATATAAGATTTTATATCATAGGGAGCCTGGCTCACTCAGAGCATGTGACTCTTGATCTTGGGGTCATGAGTTCACCATGTTCAGCAGTGGAGCCTGCTTATGAAAATAATAAAAAAGGATTTTGTATCTTGAAACTGAGTTGTAGTCTTAACAAAGCTGAGTTCTCATGTAGCAGATGTGTATGTTTATTGGAGATTATTTTTGTAGTAGAATGAAAATTCAGTAGAAATATAAATTGCTCTGTGGTTTTTGGTGTTCTGTCCCTTGAAAATCATACAAAGTAAAGGCCTTTAGGCAGTTTACCGTTGTGGTTAAGAGCCCAGGTTTTAGTATTAGACCTAGGTTTGAGGGCCAGGTCTCCTTTCGTGAAACAGGAATGTAGTCGTTAATATGTGGTTGGGAGTGAATTAATGCAAGTAAAGCACTTTATTTAGCCCAGTGCCTGGCACATAGTAAATGATCTGTAAATATTAATCATCAATTTTTTTATCATTGGCTAGAAACGGACCTTTCCCAACAGTTACATTGTAATATGATACATGATTATAATAACTTAATTTTTACACAGATTTTTTTCCTGGGCTTTTTAAGTTTGAAAGTTGGGGGAATTGTCCAGTCAAGATCAATGTACAGAACTATTGACATGGTCTTTTTAATGCTGTAAGTCCCAAACTGTCCTAGAAAGGAGTACTATCTTACTAGGAAATTAGTGTTTCCCCCCATATGGAATTGTAGCAGAGATTCTTAATAAAAACAGTGATATTTAGGGGTGCCTGGGTGGCTCAGTTGGTAAGCAACTGCCTTTGGCTCAGGTTACTGTCCTGGAGTCCTGGGGTTGAGCCCCACATTGGGCTCCCTGCTCAGTGGGAAGCCTGCTTCTCCCTCTCTGACTCCCCCAACTTGTCTTCCCTCTCTAGCTGTGTTTCTCTCTGTCAAATAAATAAAATAAAATCTTTTAAAAAAAAAAAAAGCAAAAAAACAGTGATATTTAGTATAGATTGACCAGCAACCATAGGACAAATGTGTGACCTTCCTCTTAGTTCCATCACACTGTTGTGCTTGTTACTAGATTCACAGAGCTGGTTTATAAATGACGTTTGAAAACTGTGAAGTCTATTGTGGTTTAGTTTTATATCTTAGCTGTTTTTCTTGGGAATTTTCCATATAACATATCATCTAAAACATCTTTTTTCAGCAGTAAGAACTAAAATGGTCTACTGCAAAATTGATCAGACCCAGAGGAAAGTAGTTGTCAGGTAAGACACTTAAGTCTTTGCAGCATTTTGTAGAACAATTTAGTTTGTTCCGATTATTTCACATAAATGTTTAGAGAACCAAGGGGGTGTTCTTATCAGTTGACTGTAGTTAAATAGTTGCTATTTATCATAATTTTATTAAAGTTCAGACTGAATGTGATGAGCTTATTTAATGAAAGAGTCCTATTTTCCAGCACATTTCATTTAATGGCTCAGCATTGGCTAGAATACTAATGACTTTTGTGTCTGGTTTATGTAGTTCAGGAAAATAGAAGGTTTAAGGATCAATATGATATTTAAAAAAATAATAATTTAGAATGGTAAGAGAAGAATTAGAAGCTTAGGTCTTTCATATATATTTAACCTTGTTTTTAACTAAATATAACTGTAGGATTGTTAAAAGAATGCCAGATGGATAAAAAAGTTGACTAATAACTTTGTTTTTAATTTTTCAATTTTTTAGTCATAGTACACATCGGACATTTGGAAAACAGCAGTGGCAACAACTGTATGACACACTAAATGCCTGGAAACAAAACTTGAACAAAGTGAAAAACAGCCTTTTGAGTCTTTCAGATACATGAATTTGTATGCAATATATAAAATTTTGTTCTTTTTGGAAAAAGTCTGAATCATAGTAAAACAAACTGAAATTTGACTATATAGTCTGGACATTTATTGTCTTAAGTTTAAAAGAAATGTAAAAAGTCACAAGTTTCAGAGGATACAAAGAAATCATTTGCAAAGGGTCACTATCTTATATATTATGTAAGTTGTGTTCTGCAAGGAATGGGGTTAAAGCTGCAACAGTAGCTTTGATAATAGGATATATGGAGGAAAACAAATTTAATTTAGGGGAATTGGATGCCCGCAGCCATCTTAGCTATCTTAAATGAAACATTTGTAAAAACACAATAGGGGGGCGCCTGGGTGGCTCAGTTGGTTAAGCAACTGCCTTCGGCTCAGGTCATGATCCCGGAGACCTGGGATCAAGTCCCACATCGGGCTTTCCTGCTCGATGGGAAACCTGCTTCTCCCTCTCTCACTCCCCCTGCCTGTGTTCCCTCTCTGGCTGTGTTTCTCTCTGTCAAATAAATAAAATACTAAAAAAAAAAAAAGCTTTTAAAACAAACAAACAAAAAACCACAATAGTAGTATAATTTTATCACCTCAAAAGAAACTGGAAAAGTGAGTATAACTGTAAAATTTTAGGTGCAATATTTTGTTCTAGTCAAAACCGTATTACTGATATTTCAGTTAAATCAGTTCACCACTGAAAGCATTTATCAACATTCTTTTAATCTGTGATTTTTTCCAACATCTCTTCTGCTTTTCTTTTGTTAGGTTGGTTGTCATTTTCTAAGTTTAGGAAGTTTTCGATTTCATTAATTTGATTTGTTACCAGGCTCTGCCAGTCATCTTCACCAGTAAAAGATGTCACCACATCAGTGGGATCTTTAATCTTGGTTGCCTGAAAATGGCTTTGGAGCAAAACTGATTTCAGAGGCTTTATTTTCACCTAGGAAAGACCAAACTTATTTTGCTTACCATTGAAATTACTCATTTTTTAAAAAGTCATCAATAAGAGTTAAAAGAAAATCCTTAAGGCTCTGCAATTGTTAGTATGTGATAAAACCATCGTTTTTCTTGACTAATTTTTAAGAATTACCTTATTTGGCATGAAAAAAACAATTAAGATGGGAATCTGGAGGCTTATAGGCATAAGGCTCCTTAAGGTCTCTAATAAAGTCCAGGGATACTATGAACACTTTCTAAAAGGTCTTAAGCTTACATTGAAAGAAAAGATACTAAAACAGTTGCAGATCAAAATCTGTTTTGATTTCTCTTGCCTTCCCAAACATGTCTGTTTTGTTTCTTCTAATCAAAGCCAGGGGTAAACTAAAAGTGCTAATAGAGGAAGGCACCTGGGTGGCTCAGGTGTTAAGCATCTGTCTTCTTCAGCTCGGGTCATGATCCTGGGGTCCTGGAATTAAGTTCCGCATCAGGCTCCCTGCTCAGCGGGAAGCCTGCTTCTCCCTCTCCCTCTCCCTCTCCTGTTCCCCCTGCTTGTGCTCTCTCATTCTGTCAAATAAAATCTTTAAAAAAAAAAAAAATGCTGACGGAGGTAGACTGCCATGTAGAAACTGCCTTCTACTTTGTTTCCTCTCTGCTTCAGAGCAGCATTGTTGGACCAATAGGAAAGAGCAGTGAGGTATTTCGAAGTTGTCCTGTTTCCAAGGCACTGCCTTGGGTCATGACTTACTTTCTAAACATATTACAAAAGTTTTTTAAAAGATTTTTTCCTGATAGTAATACTTGTTCCTCTGTTATCTAAACTTCAGTTAAAGAAACTAAAATCACTAGTAATCTATCCAGAGAGACGGTCAACATTTTGGTACTATTTGATACTAGTCTTTTTCTGTTTTGAGCATATTTGATCATTCTATAGAATTTATATATCTTGGTTTTTCCCTCTGTGAGCTGTTTCCTAGGTCTTTAAAATTTCTCATAAACCAATGTCAGTGGCTACACAAAATTTCTTGAAAAAAATCGTCAATGGTCTTTTCTGATTCCAGATAAAATAGTGGTAAAATGTTTTTATATTTCAAAATAAACAACAGGTTAAGAATTACATTAAAATTACCTAAAATTTCAACTACCATTAAACATTTTGATGTAAATATCCTGGTGTCTTTTGTGTATATATCTACATTTAAAATCTGGATCATAAATATATCATTTTCTATTCTGTGTTTAAAACATTTATAGCATTTTCCTCTGTTCTTAAAGTGTTAAGACTTTTAAGAACATGGCTCCATTATATTTCATGTTCTGTGATGTAATAGGCTGAACAGTTATTTGGAAATGCTTACTGTTGTAAATTAGGCTATAATGAATATAATTTTTTTACAGACCTTTGAGTATTGTCTTACATTAAAATCTCCCCATTAGACTGGACACAGTGACATACACATAACATTGTTGTTTTCAAAGTGAGATTATATAGTAATAATTTTTCAATGAACTTAAATGTTTACATTTAACCTCAGTTCCTTAAGGGTTGTTCCTTTTTGATGGGTCTATTTATTTGGCTTGTGAGAATTCTGCAGTCAGCCACAGTCCCCTTAATAAACTCTCTTAGCCTCTGATCCTTCTGATGGCTGTGTCCATAGCTGATTGCCTATGTTCTTATGAAGCAACATGAAAACGAAAGTATCAGCACAGGACTGCCCAGAGACCATAGGCAAATCGTTTAAGTTTTGTGGCCTCACTCTTATCAGCACTAATTAGTAGCAAAATGCTGTTGTAGAGCAACTGGTAATGGATAAAAATGTGTATAAATGTATTTCTGATATATCTGGCATATAGGTACCCAGCATATGTCATTTAGCTCCCAGAGACAGATTGAATGTAAGTCATCCATGCAATATGGAGAATAGATCTAGAGAAATATATCAATCTAAATTTAGGTTGCCGATTTTGAGGTAAACTGATGGTCTGTATGGGGTCTCCTTACAATGTTTGATGCATTTTGGTGCATTTGATATCAGGTTCAAATTACTAATTTTCCAGAACCCTGAATTTTTATCTTGATGATGGAGAGAAAAAAGAGACATTAGACATACCTGCTTTAGTTTCTTTCCCCTTAACTACCTATTTGGTGGGAGGGGCAGGAGCAGGTATGGCTGGAGAAACAAGATGCAGTGTCCAAGAAAGTTTAAACTTAACAAAACTTGTCGTATTTGGCAAGGTTTTGCAGCCTACAGCAATAATTCTAGTTCCAGACATGTTACTACATATCTTTGCTCCTTCCTTTCCTATCACTTCCTTTTAAAAATCACTTCATTACCTCTGTACCTGTTCTTTCTGCCTAAAAGATCTACTCTTTGACCTGAAATTTCCCCCAGCCAGGTTACCAGACTTCTTTGCATTTTAAAATTTAAATGAACTTAATTTAAAAAGGAAAATAAAATACATTGTTAAAAGCTGTTATTTGTAAAGGCTGTATTAGTGCTGTAATTTTTTATAGGTGCTAAGGGAAAATTAATGTGTACCTCTAAAATTGAAAAAATATACAATGACTTTAAAATCGGTCACTGTGCAGTTGTTTTCTGTAAATAATCTTTCCTAAACTTTTTAGGTTATACCTTTTAGTGGTTAACACCTTTAATTCCTATTTTTAAGATTTTGAACAATACAGGCTTTTTTATGCTAAAGTTTTGCACTCAGATAAAATGTAACATAAATTTTGCCAAAAAACTGGTCAGCTGTAGTTAGCTGCTTTTCATGTGACAAATGGACTTGTGGAGCCATGTCATCTCTACAAATACTTTGCTTAAAATACATATACATCCGTACTTGATATCGCACATATATTAAGGGTATTTGATCCCTTTGCATACTATGTTCAAACGAAAATAATTTAAATTTTTCTTTGCAATAGTTTACCAAAACGATGTAATTAAGCATGATCAAGAACAATGGAATTTAATTGGCTGTGTTATTTTGAGGCATCTTTTATTAAGATAAAATTTTAAATGCTCAAATGCCAGCAGTCCTAAATTTAGGTGACTAAAAAAATAGAAGTACATACATAATACACTACCTCATGCTGTCCTTCCCTGTAAAACAGGCTGGGTTATATCTATTTGATTTATATGCTGTGACTTTTTCCTGCTGTTTTCCATCAACCTTAATTGTGAAAAATGGTGCCATGTTGCCCTCTCGATATTATTTTGGAGATCAGTTAGGTCTTAAAGCATCCAGATGCATACAGTTCTACACATATCTGTAGAATTAGCTCACTAAGGTCTGCTTGGCAATATTTTTAATTGACTTACATGTTCTGTGGGAAAAGAAGTATCGTAAAAAGTCTTTGCAGTTGCATTCCTCTCTTCACTGGGCCCTCCCTTGGGATCTGGATGAATACTCGAGTTATTCAAAGTGTCAGCAACTCTGTTAATGTTGGTAGTATCTGGTTGACAAAGAGGAAATGGCAACAACAGAATTTTATTCTCCAGGCACTCATTTTAGTGACTGAACTTGTTTTTCTCTGATCCTATCTATGCTTTTGTATTTAAAGAGTAACAATTTCTATTTTGTTTTCACTTTGAACATTTTATAGTTTCCATTGACTGCTCTTACTATACATTAGGCATTTGATTTCAGAAAACAAAATTTTGCTGCTTTCTAAAACCTACTGGTTTCATGCTACGAGTGAAATGATGTAAATATCTTCTAAAACAAAATAACTCCCATAAACTGTTTCCCTAATGCCCCTGATTATTGCATTGCCCCAGACGTAAACATATTAAGTGAGCCATCCTTGACAGTTAAGACTGATCAGAAAAAGTCTGAATCAAGTAAAAGAGTTATAAAATATATTTCAAGAGACTGGCCACAGTAAGCCCAACAAACGGGCTGACTAGTAGGGGTCACTGGAATTTAATAAGTAGATAAAAATGATTTAGAGAAGCATGTCAGCTTTGAAGGTTAAAAGATATTTGTATCTTTTATGAGTGGATATTTTACAAGTTGAATTTCTACAGAATTTTAGATTTCCCCTTCCATCCTTACTTACTTATATCATTGAGGTTTAACTTAGAAGAAAAGCCTTGTGAGAAAACGGTCACCATGAGACCAGCGCCTTAACAGTACTTGCCTAATTGCAGCATTCAGCAGATTCAAAATTAATGGAGTCAGAAGTTAATATATTTTATTAGGAAAGTTACAGTGTGCAAAATGAGGTTTTACAGTATTCTGGTGGTTTCTGTTTTTTTCCCTGCATTACCTCTCCATTTATGCTAGTAAACCTGATATACTTATTTTACTTTTAATTCCCAAGTTTTCAAAGTTCTATCAATTGCCTTTAAAAAAAAAAGAAAAGAAAAAGAAAACAAGCTCCAAGGGCCATTCAGAGCTTTCCTTGTAATCTTCATTTTTTTTTTAATGGGTCTAAAATCACACTGTTAAACAGGCAAAGTTCCCTTAAAATCTAAGAATATCTTTAACAACCTCAATAACTTTCACTATGAGATTGCTATTAACAAAATAAAGTATTTCTTCTACAAAAGTTACATCTGGGGGCACCTGGGTGGCTCAGTTGGTTAAGCGACTGCCTTTGGCTCAGGTCATGATCCCGGATTCATGATCCCGGGGATCCGGGATCGAGTCCCACATCAGGCTCCCTGCTCAGTGGGAAGCCTGCTTCTCCCTCTCTCACTCCCCCTGCTTGTGTTCCCTCTCTGGCTATGTTTCTCTCTGTCAAATAAATATAATTTAAAAAATAATAAATAAAAATAAATAAAAAGTTACATCTGTACAGCATTTATACATGATATGTAGTATATTTCTATTTTTAAAATTTTGGTAGGGAAAATTTCAAATACTCAAAATAGGACCGTCACCCAGCTTAAACACCCATCGATGTTAACTCCTATGTATTTCATCCATTTATGTCTCCCCCTATTTTTTATTCTAGAATATTTTTATAAAGCAAAACTTGGGACACATTTCTTTTTTTTTTTTTTTTTGGTTGTTTATTTTTTTTGACAGAGAGATGACAAGTAGGCAGAGAGGCAAGCAGAGAGAGAGAGGAGGAAGCAGGGTTCCTGCTGAGCAGAGAGCAGGATGCGGCCTCGATTCCAGGACTCTGAGATGATGACCTCAGCTGAAGGCAGAGGCTTTAACCCATTGAGCCACCCAGGCGCCCAGGACACTGTTAATTCATGTGGTGGTTAGAATACACTATTCTCTAAAATGATTATTTGAATTTTGGTACATAACTAAGGGATTCTGTTTAAAGTGTTTGAATTACAAATATCAGTGATAAGAAATGTATTAATGTTACACCTCAACAGTGCTTGTAAAATGAAAGCTGGATTCTAGTGCTGGTGAAGGGAAGACAGAAGTAGAAAAATCAAGGAACGAGGGAGAAAATTGGGAGAAGATGATGAGGAAAGTTTTTTCAGTACAGAACGAAAAGGAATAAATGTGCCCACTGGCAGAAGCCTTAACAACTGTGAGATTCTAATTAGATAGCTGTTGCTAATTTAATTCCTTGGACCTGTGGTTGTTTCTGCTATTTCCAGTTACTTGGTGAATTTTTTTTTTTTTAAATTTCCAGTTTGCATTTACACCTCAGTACATGCTATTAGTCGCTCAGATTTAGGTGAAAAGAAATCCATATTTAAAACCTTTCCTACTTTTACATATATATGTGTATGGTGTATCTTAGGTTTAGATAAAATATACATATACTAATGTGGTTTCATTTTAAACCACCCCTTTATCAGGAATAAGGAGTAGAAATTCAAATTTTAAAAGAAAACGAACTGTTTTCTTACCTGGTCCAATATCCTTCATATCATCATCATCGTTTTTACAAAGTGTCATTGAAACCATATTTTTGTTTTCTGAGGGGCCTCTCTCCTTCAACAAAGGAATGTTAGAAGTTGAAGTGCTCAGTGTTTGACTTTCAGTTTGATTTACTTTTGACCAATGACTGGGGTCTAAGAAATTCACATATACTGGAATTTTCTCAGTTTTTTTATCTGAAGTTGAAAGATCAAAGGCTGACCTTCCACTTCTGTTTACTAAATCTCCAGATGGCTTTATTATGTGAAATGAACATGATTCTTCCAGCTGTCCTTCACTGTAAATTTTTCCTGAAACGATGTCATTTAATGACTCTGTTTTCTCTGTATTATTTAACAATGAATTCTGTCTTTCATTGACATTCACAAAAAGGAAGAGGTCATTTTTTGAGGCGTCAGTTATCTGATTCCCATCAATCTGACTCTCTTTATTAGAAAACTGTATTTCTGTGGAAGTTTGCTGAGGAACAGCAGTTTCCATGTCTTTGGTTTGTGAAGTATGTGTATTCTCATTTTTAACCTGAAGATCGGAAGTGGTCACGCTGTTTTCTAAGTATCCCAAACAGTTCTTTAGTTGACTAGTGTGCATCTCATTCAGATTTTTCCATATAGTTCTTTCATCAGGGCTTGAGTTGGGTTTCACAAACATAGACATAATACTAATATTTTTATCTGAATTCTTAAGAAGTACTTTCAAATTCTCACTGAAAGCAGCTGATGAAATGGGGTTGTTAGTTGCTGTACCAGAGGGAATAGTTAGTTCAGGTTTCTCTGAAGTATCATTACAGATTTGCTGAAAAACTAAAGTTTGTTTAAATGGCAATACATTGCACTCACTTTTTTTATTTAACAGTTGTGTTTGGTTTATTTTACACTGTTTACCATCTAACATGACATTACTTGACTCCTGTAAATTGTGTTTCTGACACTCAACAGCATTCTTTTTTACATTTAGAGAGGAATCCAGATCTGCTTTGGTTTGGTCGCTATTTGTAATTTCCTTCTCTGTGGCATTTTCTTGAATCCCTGGAAGCAGTCTGAATCGTTTGAATGGTTCATCTTCAGAAACATCTTTCTTTTGATTTGTATGGTGAGCCATCTCACTTAAGATACAGTTACATGATATGTTATTTTCAGCCTCCAGATGGACATCTGCATGGTGAAGATCAAATCCTTCAGTTCTTTCTAGGAGCATCTTTTCTGTTTCTATTGATCTATCTGCCACTAAAAAAGAATTGTTTTGTGATTTAAATTCTGTGCCTCCATTGTCTTTTCCTGAACCCACCTTATCTTTTAGTTCTGAAGTAACTACTTTTTTGAAGTCAGTGACATTCAAGGTTTGTCCTTGACTAATTAGTTCTTTTTCTGTGCTGAGGGTTTTGATTAGGGAGATTTCATTCTGATTTTTATCCTGAGATACAGGAGGATCAATTTCACTCTTGGAGCTTTTTTCAAAAAGCCATAAATCTGTCAGGAAGAGAACACAGTAAATTTCTATATTATACACTAAAACCTGTTATAAGATATACTGTATTACCTATTTATGTAAAGACATTTAGCCTTAAATATTTCCTTGGCCATTACACAAACATGATACCAATTTTACTACTAAATATTGAATCCCCTTGGTCATAATATATATTAAGCATGCTAAATATTTGTCTCTACTCATTAAATTTTTCATAACAGCAAAAGAATATTTGGTTTAAAATGAGGGAAGTCTGCAATTGCACTACTGGGCAGTTACCCCAAAGATACGGATGTAGTGAAAAGAAGGGCCATATGCACCCCAATGTTCATCACAGCAATGGCCACAATCGCCAAACTGTGGAAAGAGCCAAGGTGCCCATCAACAGATGAATGGATAAAGAAGATGTGGTACATATATACAATGGAATACTATGCCTCCGTCAGAAAGGACAAATATCCAACTTTTGTAGCTACATGGACTGGACTGGAAGAGATTATGCTGAGTGAAATAAGCCAAGAAGAGAAAGTCAAGTATCGCATGATTTCACTTACTTGCGGTGCATGAGGGGTAAACTGGAGGACAGTGGGAGAAGGAAAGTAAATGAGAACTAGGGTAATCTAGGGAGGGAAACGAAACAACAGACTTTGGACACAGAAACAAACTGAGGGACTTGGAGGGAGGGGGGTAGAGGGATGGGAGAGCCTGGTGGTGGGTACTGGGGACACCTAGAGCGTGGAGCACTGGGTGTGGGGAATGGGGAATGAATCTTGAAACACTGGAAAAAAAAATTTTAGTAACAATAAAAAAAAAAGAAAATCCCCCCAAAATAAAAAATAAAATAAAATAAAATAAAATGAGGGAAGTAAGTTGAGGGTATTAGGAAATGGTTTTTAGTTTTCTAGTCTGTTACACTTCCTTTTGAGCATACAGTACAGTTCCATGGAAACACAGCTGAGTAAATAAAAATGAATTTATCCTAACAAGTTAGACTCTAATTTCTATTACTGCTGTCAAATATTTAACAAAGGGAAATCTGAAGATCTAGTTGGCTTTATTAAATGATTCACTGAATCAGACAGCATCTTATCTAGCAAAGAGAAAAGAGCCCCACTGAGCTACAGAGAAAAGGAAAGATTTTTTAGAAATGAGTGGAAAAAGGAAATTATTAGCAAAGAATACGTTGTTTTAGACAAAGTTGCCCTCCTAAGAGGAAAGGAAGAGATTTATCAATGGATTTCTTATTGCTGACCAGGAAATTCCAGATTGATTGGTTAAAGGTTACATTCCTGGGGGTTGAAGCTGCAGTTTGGTTGGTATTAAGTTTTGGTTTGCAGACTTGGGGTTCTTAACACGAGTGACTCCATTTTGGGCTTGTAGTTTTCTTTTTACCCCTACTCAGGATCCAGAATTACTAGCTGTTTCTTCAAGACTGACAGTCGTCACTTTTTATTCATTACCTTCTAAGTATTTTAAAGTTTGGGGATACTTTGGGGAAAATGTATAGAATACTTAAAACATATATTTTATTCATCTGGGTTTTAACCATAGATTTCAAAATTTCCATATAGTTAAAATAACCTAGGACACAAGTCGGGACTTTAAGGGCTTTAAGTCCATTCATTCTCTCTACAACATCTCCACCAAGTGGTTGTTCAGCCTACGTTTGAACACCTCATAAAATAAGTTTGTGGTCTTTATAGGCAATTTTTTTTCAAAATGGACAAATTAAATTAGTAAATTATTTCAATGGTTACAGAAGGCCATTTGAACTAAGAAAAGTGCTCTAGGTCTGATCAGAAGGTTATTCATAACCTAGAGAATGCAAAGCAGTGAATGCAGAAAACAGAATGTAGGCAGCCATGGAGTAAATGATAAGGGAAGGCAGAAATAGAATCCCCCCCCCCCCAATGACTAAAGAATAGCTCAAAAGAAGCCTGTCCTAATACATATACAAATGAGGGGCACCTGGATGGCTCAGGGGTTTAGTGTCTGCCTTGGCTCAGGTCAGGCTTCCGGAGTCCTGGGATCCAGCCCTACATCTGGCTCCCTGCTCGGCAGGAAGCCTGCTTCTCCCTTTCTCACTCCCCCTGCTTGTGCTCCCTCGCTAGCTGTGTTTCTCTCTGTCAAATAAATAAAATCTTTAAAAAAAAGGACAAAAACATACAAATGAAGTATTTCTTCAAATATAGTATAGGATCCTCAAAGACTATAACTGATAATCCCCTAAATTCTACAGATGGCCTAAGCACAGCACTTTGACAGATCCTTTGTTTGTGGGAGGAAAGCTGGGAGGCTCAATATATAAAATTAGAAAATAGCAATATGCTGGTTACCTTCTATAACGACTTCCTCTATAAATGGACTTTCTTTCTTCTCCTCCTTTTCTCTGTAGTTAGCATCTGAACAAAAACTCAAAGTATCTTTCTTTATTTCTTGCCCAGAATTGTATTTCTGTATGATGATGTTTTCTGATTTTTCCATTGACATTTCATTTTTAGTATTTACTTCTGGAATATTCTAATGGAAAATGGAAAAAAATACCTTTAATGTAAAAACATACTGTTAAATAGTATAAGACATCTGAACAAATTCTGCTGAGAAAAGTAGAATCTATGTTTCAACTCAACCATTCAGCAATTTCTATTTGAAAGCCAAATGATTAAATTTAGTATACTGCTCTTTGTAACAAGATCACTTAAACTTCATTTTGTATAGTTTATCATATTTAAACAAAATTGAGTTTTCGGTATGCTTGCCACATTATGTAATCTCACATATCATATGTAATAAAATACCACTCTTATTAAAAGCAAGGTAGTCATGACTAGCAAATTGTTTTTGAGTACTTGGTATTTTTATGTATCTTTAAAATAGTGAATCAGTTCAACATCCTTTTATTCCCTCTATATATTCAGCACCTATTCCATGGAAACACTGTGTTAAGCTTTCAGATACAATCAATCAGCAGTCTAGGGACCATAGCCTCAAAAAACAATCCAGGAGGAAGACAAGAAAAGAATAATCTAGATGAGGATAAGAAGGCACTCCAGGGAAAACAAATGGCATATACAGATGCTAAACACAAGCAAAATTATAGTCTTCAGGGAACTATTCAGGATTTATTTCATCTAGACCTTAGATTGCTGAGAGAATGGAGAGATATGAAGCTTGAGGTAAGCTGTGCCCAGGTCCTTAAGGGCCAAATACAGCATGCTGACGAGTTCCAAGAAGACCATGAGAAGTCACTGAAGGGTATTAGACAAGGTAATAAACATGATCTGATTGGAAAGACCATTCTGGCTGCAGCATCAAGAATAGACTGTTTTCTAAACTTCATCGATTAAAACCTGCTATGAGAAATAAATGTTCTACAACACAACATACCAAATATCTACTCTCAATGAGGTTACATTCTGTTTTCTATGCTTTTTTTCATTTTTTTTAAAAGAATGCTGGTCATAGACCACTAAACTAATTTTCATGAACCACCTAATAGGCTGCACCTAGAAGTCTGAAAAATACTGAAAGGGAGACAGCATGAGGCAGAGAGATGGGTCAGAAGAGTGTCACAGGGCCTTAGTCCAGGTGGTATCAGTAGAGATGAAGAACTGAATAGATACACAAATTATTTATGGGCTAATCGGTAGGACTTGAATGATGATGGGAAATGAAAGAGAGTTAAGATTGATTCAGAGTTCATATTAGGTATGCAGCGGTGACTGGTGATGTTATTAACTAGAAAACAGTAGTAGCAGGTGTGGATGAAAATGTTATGGGTTATATGAATCTGCTGAGTGTGAAAAGTTAGTAAGAGAGTAAAGTGGAGATGTCTAATGAACATCTAGATTTATGAATCTGGAGCTTATGAGAAAATTTACCTGGAAATGTAGATTTGAAAATCATTGGCAGAGAGATGGCAACTGAAGATGTACAAGTTGATGAGACTAACTAATGAGAGTATATTTTGAATGGGGATAAAAAGGTAAAGGGTAAAATGCTAGTGAAATCCACAAAAGAGAAGAAGAGAAACTTGCAAAGTAAAGATCTGTAAAGGAGAATGACAAGCAGTATGGTAGTTACAAGGAGCTTTGTAGCCTTGGATAAATATGCGTTCAAATCCTGGTTTCAATATTAAGTATGAATCTTAAAAAAATACATTGTCTATTGCTGTGTAACAAATTACCCAAACTTAGTGGTTTAAAACAGCAAAGATTTATCATGCTATAGTTTCAACGAATCAAGAATTCACAAATGACTTGGCTTGATGACTCAGGGTCTTTCATGAGGTTCTAGGCAAGCTGTCATTACTGGAAGCCTTAACTGGGATGGGAGGGTCTGCGTCTAAGAAGGCTCACTCCATGGCTGGCAGTTGGTGCTGGCTGTTGGGTGGGGTGCCTAAGTTCTCTTCTATGTGCCCTTTCTTCCTCCAGGGCCTCTCTTCACAATATGTGATCTCTAGCAAATAGCCTGGACCTTACATGGGCTCAGAGAGAAAGGCACAGAAAGAAAGACTAAGAGAGTGTATGCAGCTAAGACAGAAACCACAGTTGTCTTAAAACCTAATCTCAAAAGTGATATCACATTGCTTCTACTGTATTTTATTAGGAACGAGTAACTAAATTTACAGCTCAGACTCAAGGGAAGGGGATTACAAAGAACATGAATAAATGGAGTAAAAATCACTTGGGGCTATCTTAGAGACTGCCTATAATACTTAAAACCATGAGCCTGTTTTCTCATCTGTAACATGAAAATGTGAAGATTAACTTTAATTATTATATAAAGTATATGACTCATGGTTGCTTAATTAATGGTAAGAATAATATTATTTCCACTTTATTTTTCTTAAAGGTTTTATTTATTTGACAGAGAGACAGCGAGAGAGGGAACACAAACAGGAGGAATGGGAGAGGGAGAAGCAGGCTTCTCACTGAGCAGGGAGCCTGATGCGGGGCTCAATCTCAGGACGCTGGGATCATGACCTGAGCCAAAGGCAGATGCCTAGCAACTGAGCATCAGGCACCCCCATTATTTCCACTTTAAAGAGCTGTTTGAGAGGTAGGAAGAAAACAGATGAGTGAAATATGACAGGAGAAAAGGTCCTCAAGGAGACAGTATCAGTGTATCAAAGGGACTGAAAAATGTCCACTGGAAGTAGTGTCCATTCAGTGGAGTGGGATGGTTGAAGCCAGACTGCCCTACATTGAAGGATGAATGGGAAGGAGGGAAGTAAAGAGTATGAATTTAGACCATTCTTTTCAGGTTTAAAGAGTATGAGTTCGAACCTGACTCTACAGGGAGAGAACAGACTTATATTTAGAAATAGACACAGGATCAAAAAAGTTTTTTGTGTACTTTGTAAAACGAGAGAAACCTGAGAGCATGTTTAATTGTAAATGGGAAAATGTAAAATAGTAACTCACAGAAGAAATATAACTGACAAACATAAGAAAATAAGTTTTAAAATAATAAAAGTGCAAATTAAAACTGATTAAGTATTCAGTGAGTTTGGATATCCAGGTATTTTTATATGTGGTTAGTGGGAGTATAAACAATCTTTCTGGAAGGCAATCTGGCAATATGTGTCAAAATTATAAAGGAGGAAACTCTTTGATCCAGCAATACTATTTCTGGAAATTTATCCTAAAGAAATAATCACAAAAATACACCAAGATATTTGTATAAGGATGTCCTACAATAGAGGAGTGGATAAATTAATTATGGTGCATCTCATTCATACAATTGGAACTGTGATATATGTCAATTTCTACTGACTTAGAAAGATAACCACTTACATATATACAATGGAATACTATGCCTCCATCAGAAAGGATGAATATCCAACTTTTATAGCAACATGGACTGGACTGGAAGAGATTATGCTGAGTGAAATAAGCCAAGAAGAGAAAGTCAAGTATCGCATGATTTCACTTACTTGCGGTGCATGAGGGGTAACCTGGAGGACAGTGGGTGAAGGAAAGTAAATGGGAACTAGGGTAATCTCGGGAGGGAAACGAAACAACAGAGACTTTGGACACAGAAACAAACTGAGGGACTTGGAGGAAGGGGGATGGAGGGATGGGAGAGCCTGGTGGTGGGTACTGGGGACACCTAAAGCGTGGAGCACTGGGTGTGGGGAATGGGGAATGAATCTTGGAACACTGGAAAAAAAATTTAAGTAACAATAAAAAAAAACAAAGATAACTACTATTTAAGTTACAACAACAACAAAAAAGCAGTTTCTTAAAAGGTTTAATATAGACTTAGCAAATCCACTCTAGGTATATACCTCCCCAAAACTAAAAAAAGAGACTCAATGCAGCATTATTCACAGTAGCCAAAAGGTGAAAACCCAACTGTCATTAACAGATAAATGAATAAACAAAATGTGGTATATCTATGTGCTGGAATATTATTCTGCTGTGAAAAGGAATAAAGTTCTAATACAGGCTGTAACATGGGTGAACTCTGAAAACCTCATGCTAAGTGAAGCCAGATAAAAGGACAAATATTACACAATTCCACTTACATAAAATACATAGAATAGGCAAATTCAGAGACTCGGAAAGTAAATTAGAGGTTACCAGAAGCTGGGGAGAGGGGAGGTGGGGAGTCACTTGTTCATGGTTACACAGTTTCCGTTTCAGGTGATGACAAAGTCTTGAAAATAGTGAAGACTGCACAATACTATACTTATAATTAATTGTAATTAATGCAACTGTAATTTTAAATGTCAACAGAAACAAAGGACAGAGATGATGGATTCATTAGTAAAAAAAAATTAAAACAACTATTATAAATGTTCAAAAATTTAAAGAACAATATGAATATAATAAGAAAAATATACCACCCCAAAGAATCAAATGGAAATTCTAGAGATGATGTATACACTATCTGAAATAAAAACTCACTGTATAGGCTTAACAGCAAGATTAAACATAATAGAACAAAAGATAATTGGACTTGGGCACCTGGGTGGCTCAGTGGGTTAAAGCCTCTGCCTTCAGCTCAGGTCATGATCTCAGGGTCCTGGGATCGAGGCCCATGTCAGGCTCTCTGCTCAGCAGGGAGCCTGCTTCCTCCACTCTCTCTGCCTGCCTCTCTGTCTACTTGCCATCTCTCTCTCAAATAAATAATATATATAAAAAAAAAAGATAATTGGACTTTAGGTCACAGAACAATAGAAAATCCCAATGGGAGAAGACAGAGAAAAAAGACTGAAAACAATTTGCGGCACCTGATAACCTGGGAGACACTATCAAGCAGTTTTATATATGTGTAGTTGAAGTCCCATAAAAGGAGAGAAAGGGGACAGAAAAAAATCTTCGAAGAAGTAATGACCAGAAATTCACCAAATTTAATGAAAACTGTCATTCCAGATTTGCAAATAATTCAATAAATCCCAAGCAAAATATGCACAAAGAAAACAAAACCAAGGGAAAGAAAAAAATACAATATAAAGAGGGATGTGAATATATCAACCGTAGGCTTGCCAGAAGCAATGCAAGCAATGATGGAGCAGCATCTTCAAATGAATGAAGGAGAAAACTAGCCATCTAGAATTTTAGATCCACTGAAAATACCCTTTAAAAATTAAGGAGAAATAAACACTTTTCCAGACAATAAAAGCTGAAAGGATTCCTCACCAGATATGCACACACATGTGCGTGCTTACACACACACACACACACACACACACACACGCACACACACACGCACACACAAATATTAAAGGAAGTTCTTCAAGCAGAAGTAATGAGATACCAGCTAGAAACCTGGATCTAACACCAATGAATAAAGAGTGCCTGAAATGGTAAATATGAGTGAATGTAAAAGACATTTTCTCTAATTCTACATTTTCTTAACCAAGATAATTAACAATTTTAAATAAAATAAATAACACTATATGGTGGAGTTGATAACATATATAAAAGTAAAGTCTATTATAAAAATAACATAAAAACCAGGAAAAAGAAAATGAGAATATAGTATTGTAAGCTTCTTACTAATCATAGAATTTGGCATAATATTATTTGAAAGTAGACTATGATCAATTACTCTAGAAAAGTACTTGGAAAACCATGACCAGTGCGCCAAATATGGCCTACTGATTTGGGAAATACACTTTTATTGGTACACAAACATGCCCGCTTAGGAATGAACTTAAGGCTACTGAACTGCACACATAAGAACATTTTAGTAAATTTTATGTTATGTATGTTTTACCAAAATTAAAAAAAAAAACAGTTCTCAAAGAGAAAATAAAAGACTTCCTCATGTTATTACTCAACATAAAGGAATTATGAATATTCCCTTTAGAAAATTCATAGGATTTAAAAGGACACATAATGCAAGCATTAATTATGAAAGATGAAATAGCCATATTATTATACAAAATAAATTAAAAATAAAATAATAATTTTCTGGAAATTCAAAGGACTTAGAATAGTCAAAATGATTTTGAAAAAGAAAAAAAATTCAAGGATTTGCACTATCACATTTTAAGACCTTACAAAGCTACAGTAATAAACACAGTGTTGTGTACTGACTTAATGATAAACATATAATCAAGGAACATAATATAGAATTCAGAAATATATCCACACATATATTAGATCAACTAATTTTTAAAGAACATACCGAAGTACAATGAGGGGGGGAAAAAGTCTTTTCAAAAAAACGTGTGTATTGGAACAACTGGAAATCTATGTCCAAAAAATGACCTCTATCCTTATATCATACTGTACACAAAAATTAACTGAAAATGTATCGTGGACTACATACTTATACTCATTTTTTAAAAGTTGAGACACTGAGGATGAAACTAGAGTGTATTATGCTAAGCAAAATAAGTTAATCAGAGAAAGACAATTAAATCATCTGATCTCTCTAATATGAGGAATTTGAGAGGCAGGGGAGGGGATGGGGGGGTCCTTGGAAGAAGGGAGGGAAAAATGAAAGGAGATGGGACCAGGTAGGGAGACAAAGAGTAAGAGACTCTTAATATCAGGAAACAAACTGAGGGTTGTTGGGGAGTGGTGGGGTAGGGATAGGGTGGCTGGGTTAAGGACATTGAGGAGGGTATGTGCTATGGTGAGTGCTGAACTGTGTAAGACTGATGATTCACAGACCTGTACCCCTGAAACAAATAATACATTATATGTTAATTAAAAATAATAAAATTAAAAAAAATAAAAAGTTGAGACATTGAAAATATAAAACAGAGAGAAAAACCATCAGAAATGGTCTTAAGTTCTTTAAGTTTTGTACCCCTCAAACACTTGGATTTTACCTGAAACTTGTCTTCCTCAAACTTCTTCTGATCACATAATTCATTGTACTGTTCTTGTAACTTAGTATGAGTTTCTTTAAGTGATGATAACTCATTTTTAATTTCATTAATTTCTCCATTAAGTTCTTCAACCTAATATAAAATTTAACCAAAATGAATAGTTATGTAAAAGTATTTTGTGTGGGTGTGCCTCAATGGTTTAGTCAGTTGCGCATCAGACTCTTGGTTTCAGCTCAGGTCCTGATCTCAAGGTCATGAGACTGAGCCCTGCGTTAGGCTCTGTACTCAGCAGGGAATCTGCTTGAGATTCTCTCCCTCTACCTCTGTTTCCCCCTGCCCTGCTGCATGCTCTCTCTTAAATAAAAGTAAATCAATCAATCAATAAATCAATCTACCTTTAAAAACATATGCTTTGTAAGAAGATATTTTATTAACACAAGTTTTTTGGAAATAGTAAAAAAAGAAAATGATCCCAAAGTAATTACTAATATTGAGAGCTACCATTTATTGAATTGTGCTGAGTACTTATATATAATTTCATACTCATAAAAATCCTTAATTTACAGGTGAGAAATGTTAGGCTCACAGAGGTTTAAGTAGTTTGCCAAGATCAGGTAGATATAGTCAGGATCCAAACCCAAAGGTAAATATAGGGGTTGTATTCTTAATTAGTACATTAAACAACCTCTTGTTACAAATGAAAAATTGTTTTTTTTAATTCTCTAAAAATGGGGTGCTGGTGGCTCAGTCATTGGGCGTCTGCCTTCAGCTGAGGTCATGATCCCAGAGTCCTGGGATCAAGCCTACTTCTCCTTTTCTCACTCCCCCTGCTTGTGTTCCCTCTCTGGCTGTGTTTCTCTCTGTCAAATAAATAAATAAAATCTTTTTTAAAAATTCTCTAGAAGTTACACCTTCATTACTGTTACAAATCAGACATACAGATTTTAACTCAGCTGAGTGACTGAGTGGTGTAAAAATAACTAACGCTTCAGCCTAATATTTACATCCATACACAGGGCTTTCACTGGCTATTTAAAATCTCATCATCTTTTTCTTGGGGGAGTACTTTTTCATAGGAACTTCAAATATAACACAAAGTAAGTGCCACTGAGTCCCTGTAGAGGCTAACAGACATGAACTCACCTATTACTTTTCCTTCATTTCATCTACTTTTAACCTTCTAAAGATCTATCCATGTAAGGTGCTTCTTTTCCAAGGCTCACCTATCCAGGAGCTTTTTTGTTTGTTTGTTTTATCCCATCCTTTCCCGTCCCTCTCAAGACTTAGTTCTAGTACTAATCTCTTCCCTATTGCTTATTCACAGTTCTTCCCACTATATCAGCATGTTGTCTTCAGCCTTACAAACAGAACTAGAACAAGAACAAGCCTTACAAAAAGAACAAATATGCTCTTCTCACAGTCTTAACTCATTTTTCTCCTTGGTCCAATTACTGTCTCTCTCCTTTTTTAAAAAGATTTTTAAAATTTCCTTTAGAGAGAGAGAGAATGAGAGGCGGGAGGGTAAGTAGACCCCCTGCTGAGAAGAGAGCCCAGTGTGGGGCTCAATCCTGGGACTCTAGGATCACGACCTGAACCGAAGGCAACTGCTTAACCAATTGAGCCACCCAGGCACCCATCTCTCTCCCTTTAAAAAAAAAAAAATTTTTAGAGAGAAGAGAGTGTGCATGGGTTGGCGTAGGGGAAGAAGGAGAGAATCTTCAAGCAGAATCCCTGCTGAGTGTGTTGTACGGTGTGGGGCTCAATCTCACAACCCTGAGATGAACTGAGCTGAAAACAAAAGTTGGATGCATAATGAACTGAGCCTCCAGGAGTCCTTCCCCCTTCTTTAATATAAAAGTCCACACTTGGCTCTTTTCAAATTTTAACTTCCTATCCTGACTTAACAACTGACTCCTGCCCTCACTGTTCTACAGATTTCCCACCCTCCCCCCACACACAGATATCACCTGCAAATTAGCAAAAGGATTTTTCCCAAGTTTCATACCAGTTAACAACTCTGTAGCATGACTATGTTGACTACTTGTTCTTGAAACAACCTCTTTGTTTTCACAGTATTACTCTTTCTATATCCTCTTACCCTTCTCACTGTTCTTACCAGGCTCCTCTTCCACCCTACCCCAACACACACATAGCTTACTCTTCCTTCTTTAGCCTTCTTTTCTAGTCCTCCACTCCTTCAATAGATTATTATGACTCTACCTTGAAATTTTATCTTTATGCTAGTAAACCTTAATTCTGTACCTTATCTCCCAACTTCTCTCCTAAGATTAGATTCACATTTCCAAATGCATAGTATACATTTCAGGCTCTGTGTTCTACAGGCACTATATACTCAACAGCTTTCAAATAAACTCATTCTTTTCATCTACCAAATCTGCTTCTCCTTTCACATTTCTTATGTCAATTAACGAGATTATCATTCTACTAGTTATACTAATCTCAGAGTCATGTTTGACTCCCTTCCCCTTCTGATATTTATTACATATAAAATATCACTATCCTGCCAATTCTACTTTTTTAAAAAAAAAAGATTTTATTTATTTATTTGACATAGAGAAACACAGCTAGAGAGGGAACACAAGCAGAGGGACTGAGAGAGGGAGAAGCAGGCTTCCCGATGAAGCAGAAAGCCCGATGTGGGGCTCAATCCCGGGTCTCCAGGATCATGACCTGAGCCAAAGGCAGTCGCTTAACCAACTGAGCCACCCAGGCACCCCCAACTCTACTTTTAAATGCTTTTTGCATCTATTCCTCTTCTCTGTTCTCATTACTATTACCCTGTTTCACACCTTCATGGATCCAAGGTTAGATTATTTACAGTACTCTTCTTGCTGCTCTCTTTCCATAAAGCCATCCTCCATACTGTTCCAAGAGCTATTTTTCTAAAACTCAGATCTGACTATGTCACTTCTCTGCTTTAATATTCTCAGTAGCTTTCCATTACTTATAAAATAAAATTCAACTTCCTTAGTAAGGAACCTCTTGGAAAACTATCTCAACCTATTTGCCATTGTCACATTCCACATAGTCTATGCTTTATTCAAATCAGACTGCTCATCACTCTTGAAAATGCAGTTTCATGCCTCCATGATTTTTCCCATTCTTTACTAAATGGAATGCCAACAAGATGGAAAGAGAAGTGTAGGAAATGGGCGCATATTGTTGGTGAAACCTTATTTATCTTTTGAGGCCAAACTAGTGTCATCTTTCCTCTAAAACTTTCTCTAACATAGATAAATGTTGTGATTTATTTTATTCTTTCATAGATCTTTATTAATACTGCTAAAATCGGGCACCTGGGTGGCTCAGTTGGTTAAGCGACTGCCTTCAGCCCAGGTCATGATCCCAGAGACCTGGGATCGAGCCCCACATCGGGCTCCCTGCCCAGCAGGAAGCCTGCTTCTCCCTCTCTACTCCCCCTGCTTGTGTTCCCTCTCTGGCTATGTTTCTCTCTGTCAAATAAATAAAACCTTAAAAAAAAATACTGCTAAAATCACTCCATGCTATTGGGGTCAATTTCATAGTTATCTGTTCATTTGAATGTGAGCTCTTTATTGATCTTTGTATTTTAGGCATCTCTGAAAACCCAGTACCTAGAGTAGTGTCTAACACACAATAAATGCTCAACAAATGGTATAAATTGAGCTCCTTCTGTGATCTGCCCCTTCCTTTAAATAATTTCCGAACGTCCTCATTTATTGTCTTTTTGTCTATATATACCCATTAGCTGTATAACTAGTCCAATGAAAAAAGATACACATTACACTCTTCATTGTAATATGTCTATGAATTTTGACCATACTGTCTAAAAATGTTCACAAAATTTTATTTGTACAATACCTCTTTCATGTTTTCTTGGAAAACAGCAGTTTGAATGATTCCTCCTTATTTTTATCTGTATCTTTTTAAGTTTTTAAAAACCTATCTTGATCTAATCTCAGTAGCAATATTTTCACTGTTCTTCACTCAAGAATGGTGAAAAACTTATACAGAGATAGAAGTATAATTAAAGAGCAGATCTGACCTCCCATTCAAGAAAACTCTTCCATAGAACCATAGCAGATTTTTAAAAAAAATAAGATTATTTGAGAGAGCATGTGCGAGAGACAGCATGAGCGAGGGGTTGGAGGGTAAGGAGGTGGGGAACCACGGGGGGGAGGGAGAAGCAGACTCCCTACTGAGCAGGGAGCCTGATGCAGGACTCAGTCCCAGGACTGTGGGATCATGACCTGAGCTTAAGAGGCAGAGGCTTAACGGATTGGGACTGAGCCACCCAGGTGCCCTCAGCTTTTTCTTACTTAACCATGTTCTGTTTAGTACTAAAGCATATGGAAGTGAAATGACTGTAGAAGCTAAAAAAGTCCTAAAACAAAACCAATTTCATATAGATTTATAGACTGAGTCCTCACCAGTGAAACTGACTGCTTATTTTTCTTAATTGAGTTCATTTTCCCTTGTGGGAGGGGCATGGTTATGGTCTGAAGGAAAATGAATGTTTAATTTTCCGAGTGTAACTAATCTCTCTTTTTTTGGCATGGTTGACATATTTCAGTATATTCTCTTTTCACTTTACAGTTTTCCTTATCCTGATAGTACCATTTCTGTGGTTTTTAAACATCAGGAATGAGAAGGAAGTGTTAGGATGCAATGTGAATTCGGTGAAACTGAAATGAGTATTACTATGCTTGTTGCTTAATAGTAAATATAGAGAGTAAGCATTTTTAGTATTCTGATATAACTAACTACAAGCCACTTTTTGAGATATGAATAAATCTTATTAAATTCATCAGTGAAGACTTGATCTCTCCAAAGTACAAATTAAGGTAACATGTTATCTTGGGAATGAAGTGAAAACTCAAGAGCTACTTATATAACAATTTATATCAAAATTATCTATAAGAAAATGTTTATCAAACTGGTATTTGGACATACATAGTATAAAATATATTACATTATTATAGTATTAGAAAAACATAGCATAATTAGTATAATAGTCCAGAATATAATCTTTCTATCCCAAAATATAATTTTCATAAACTCATAGTCACTTTCTACTGTGTTAATTCTTTTAAAAGAATCAAAAGTAAATAAAAACACATATTAAAATAGAACAATCAATTTGGGGGTCTACCAATCTTTAAAGTGAACCCTTATATTTTACAACTTTAATTTATACTATCCATTTCATACTTTTATTATCTACTTTACTAAAATGAAAATTTAGTGTAAAACAAATGGATGTGGCTCAAGGAAACAGCTATGTTTATAACATATCAGCTCTAGATGATAAAATGTTAATACTACAGAATCCACTACTGTATACATGTTCTAAACATGGCTTTCAAACATCTCAACAAAGCTGCTGAGGAAAGCTAAACAGATCAGCCAATAGTACCTATATAATTATTTTAGTTATTTTCTAAAATACTATGCAATTGATGAAAAGGTAAATTAAATTTTCTTTGTCACATATTGGAAGTCATTCAAATTATATATATCAATATTTATATTAATATAAATATACACACATGTATATGTGTGATTTTTCATGCATGAAGAAATTATAGACAATTTTATTAAATTTACCTTTTCAACAGCATTTACTTCTTGGAACTACAAGTGCAAGAAGAATGTGTGTCAACTTTATTCCTATATTATATTTGCAATATTTTCTTAGCATTTAATAGTTATTTTAAATGTCTACAACTACTTAAAATATTTTAATATTTAATAAACCTACATGCTTTTTCCAAGTTACCAATGCTTTCTCATGCTCATTTTGAAGATTAAGGAACTTTTCTTCATTTTCTTCTACCTTCTCCCTTTGCAGCTCATTATCTCGTTCAAGGGTCTGCAATAAAATTAATTATCCAAAAAATAATCAATACCACATTAATGAATTTTGATGTGTTTTATGTTGCTTGGACCTTTGCTTCTAACATGCTGAAAGTGCCATACAGATCAGTGATAATGTGCTATCTCAACAATAATTTTCATAAATTAACAGAAAGGTGCTTATAGTTTAGTTAACAGGAAATAGGGGGAGGTTATGAAAAAGAAATGGCTATAAAAGGGTATAAAAACATTGCCATTATTCAGTTTCACTGCATAAGTTTTAATGTACTGAAAAAGTAATATAAAGTACAGCACTGAAAAATATGAAATGTAGCATAATGCAGCCTAACTCTACTACAAAATTTTAACTACCACAGAACATTTTTTCTGTATCTGTTTATTTTAGAAATTAACTGGCTAGACAATCCTTAAATACAATTTTAATTTTTAATTTCAAATTAATACTTTTTTAGTACAGCTTCAATATTTACCATATTAACTTATTACTTCATAAATTAACATAACATAGTCACCACTACACAACACTCTCCCTCCAAAAAACATTTAACAATAAAAATACTGTTTTCTAAGACAAGAGTTTCAAAGCTATTAAATTATTGTCACTGATATTATTAGGTTTCTTCAATGTCTGCTGATAATCCAAGTAAACTTCTGTAATAAGATAAACAGTTAGGAACTCTACCCACATGTCTAATACATTTGGAATTTTTAAGTTCATTTGTTTATTATTAAAGTTATTTACATTCAGGGTAAACATTTCAAGCCACACAAAGGACAGAAAAAGAAAGGTAACATGTCGTTCTATCAGATCTCTAATTCTCCTCCCCTCAAGGTAAACACTCAAGCAGTTTCTTACGTAGCCTTCCAGAAATTGTCTCTAATATATCTTTTTTTTAATACAGATGAGACCATACCATACATAACATGTTCTTCTGCAATCTGTTTTCTTAAAAAAAAAGAGTATTTCTTGTTTATTTTCCATACTATTAAGTACAAATCTATCACTCATTATATTTTTTATTTTTTTAAATATTTTATTTATTTATTTGACAGAGAGAAACACAGCTAGAAAGGAACACAAGCGGGGGAGTGGGAGAGGGAGAAGCAGGCCTCCTGTTGAGCAAGGAGCCCAATGCAGGGCTCGATCCTGGGACTCCAAGATCGTGACTTGAACCAAAGGCAGATGCCCAACGACTGAGCCACCCAGGCATCCCTCTATCACTCGTTTTAAAGGCTGCATAGTATTCCATCTATTTAAAGAGTTTTTAGTTATATCTAGAATACCAATACACATGACATAATTATGTAAAATTATGGAAATACCTAATAAAAAGCATTTTACAGTTTTAACATTAAAATTCTCCTCCATACATAAAGAACATTACTGCACTTGATAGCCTTCAATGAATACCTATTTTGACTGCCTTTATACTTAAGATAATGTAAATACTTTTATAGAAGTCATGTTAAGAAAATAGAGCAGTTTCTAAATATTTACAATGTATTTGTTTAACAGATGCTTACTATTTTAACATTCTAACTAATACAGTACCTATACTGACAACACTGTATTTTAGAAGATACACAAATCAAAGTTTAGAGATGTGAGAGATGTGAGAGAATATACTATAGTATATATTTAGTAATAATAAATAATCACGAGCATTATGTTCTTAAAACAGTGTATTGGATATGTCAATCATTTCCTGTCCTGAACATAAGTAACTGCCTGTATCAGATACCTTATGTTTCAATATTTTGGAGATTTTCTATCCTTCCATTACAATTTGGACCTGTGCTCTTTCAGTCTGCTACACTGATCAGGTGACCTCTGAGGATTCTCTTCTCTCTTCTGGCATTGGTCTCCTGGTTCCTAGATCCTACTGTTCCCTCTTTCCTGATTTATACCCTTGTCTTGATAAAGCAAACCTTCCTTTACTTCTTGATAAAGGAGGCACAGGTGGCATATTTTTGAGGCCCTGCATGTCTGAAAATATCTTTTTTTCTACCAACACATAATGATTCATCTGGCTGAAAACAGTACAATTCTGCTTTAGAAATCAATTTCTCAGGGGTGCCTGGGTGGCTTGGTCAGTTGAGCTTCCAAATATTGACTTTTGGCTCTGATCATGATCTCAGGGTCATGAGACTGAGCCCCATGTGAGGCTCCATACTCAGTGAGGAGTATCCTTTTCCTCTCCCTCCCCTTCTTGTCTCCCCTTTCTGTCTCTCAAATAAATAAACAAAATATTTTTTAAAAATCAATTTCTCTCCAACCACTGAAGGCATCGTTCTATTATCTTCTATCTTCCAGCACTACCAATGAGAAGCTAGAAGTCATTAGTTGCTGTTCTTATTCTTAATCCTTTGTGTGTTACCTAATTCTTTTTTCCAGTTTTAGAATCTTCTCTTTTAGTATAAAATTTCATAATATAAATTGGTGTTGAGCATAACAAACTCAAATTCTTCAGTTCTAGGTTACATTCTCATAGTATTTATTTGGTCATCTCCTCTCCATTTTCCCTGTTCTCTCTGAAACTCACTAGCCCTCTTGGACTGAATCTCTAATATCCTTTCTCTTCTGTTTTCCATCTTCCTGTCTTTTTGTTCTGTTTTCTAGAATACTATCTCAATATTACCCTCCAAATTTTTCATTGTACCTTTTATGTCTGCTGAAATATTTATTTTAAAAGTTCTCTTTTATTATGAGTGTTTCTTTTTCTAAAGACTTCTAATTCTTATTTCTGTGAATTAACAAATATATTTCTCTTAACAGAGTGGATTCTCTTAGTTTCTCTTTTTTTCTTACCCTGTTAATTTTGTCTGATTTGCATCATAGAGACTTTCTTCAAGTGCCCAGTGAACCTTAATTGCGTGTTCATATTAAGAATGAAATATTAGGGGAGCCTGGGTGGCTCAGTTGGTTAAGCAACTGCCTTCTGCTCAGGTCATGATCCCGGAGACCCGGGATCAAGCCCCACATCGGGCTCCCTGCTTGGCGGGAAGCCTGCTTCTCCCTCTCTCACTCCCCCTGCTGTGTTCCCTCTCTAGCTGCGTTTCCCTCTGTCAAATAAATAAAATCTTAAAAAAAAAAAAGGATGAAATATTAAAAAGCTGTTGTATTAAAAAGTTGAAAAGTTTTTTCAAATGATGGGCTTCACCGTAGGTTCATCTGGTTGAGCAATTTCACCAGGAGCACTTAACTGGAACAGTCTGAGCAAGTTAGTTCCCCCAGAAAGGAATCTGCATTCTCCTGTCTGGAAGTGGTAAGGCTAGCTGTCCTCTAAATGGGGAAACAGAGCAGGGAGGTCTCAGATTTCAATATTTAGATTTCCACCCTGTTTTCAATATAATTCTCCCAGTAGCATATTGGTAAATTGGCTCTAAACATTTTTTTACAGCATTTGTCAATTTTAAACATTCCAACCATGGGCAATTTCAAGCCACCACTAGTTTCACAACAAGCTCACAGAATGACAACAGCTCTAACAAACAGCTGTCCCTATTATAAGCTGTCTCAAGAACACTACTGAATTTCCTAACCTCAGTTGTTCCTCAAATTCTCCAACATAAATCTCCAATCTTTTGCCAAGTAGAAGACAGGCAGTGCCTTTTTGTGCAGGGTAGGGAAGAGAATCTGGAGGAAATCTAGCTTCTAGCTTCTTCTGTAGACCTAGCTCTTGGCTTTAGTTGCACATCCAGCTTCTGAAGCATACAACGCTTGCAATTCCTGGGCATTCCTGCACCTTTGACTTGGGTTTCTACTTTCTTTCATTTGCTAAGCAAATTACTAATCTTTTATTTGGTTCCACTTAAAACTTAATTTTTATTGTTTCTTGTCTTTACTTGTCCTTGTAGATTTATTAATGTCATTTTTATTGCAGTTTCAGAAGGAAAAATAGAAGTGAAGGTGTAGGTTCAATTCAACATATTTAACTGGAAGCCCAGAGCTGGCAATATCTGAACTTACAAAGATTCTGAATTTATTCATTTTTAATCATTCATTAATTTAATAAAACATAATGAGCTCCTACTGTGTGCCAGATACTCTTTTAGGATTTTTTTTAAAGATTTTATTATTTATTTGACACAGAGAGGGAGAGAGATCACAGGTAGGCAGAAAGGCAGGCAGAGAGAGAGGGGGGAGCAGAGTCCCTGCTGAGCAGAGAGCCCAATGCAGGCTCAATCCCAGGACCTGGGATCATGACCTGAGCCAAAGGCAGAGGCTTAACCCTCTGAGCCAGCCAGGTGCCCCTCTCTTTTAGGCTCTTAATGCCACATGCCTGAAACTGTTACTATTCTCATGGAATTTAGACTCTGACAGAAAATTATTTGTGTCTGGATTAACAAACCCAAAAACAATTCTGAAAAAATGGATATTGTAGCAAGTCAAAATAAAATCATATGTTAATGTTTTAATGTACTAAAAACTAAGTAATTTACCCTGGTTAATAGTAGGACTATAGGAACAAACCAAGTAAATTATTCTTGTTAACACTATGACTACAGCAGCAGAACACTTATGTTTAGACTAATTTAATTAGATCATAGAAAATACTCTCTATCATGGGAATTCAGGTCTCTATGCTCCAAACTGTACTATTAAAAAATCAAGACAGATGACAGCATGATTGCAGAGCACTGAAAAAAAAGTAGGTCATTATGAAGAGTAATGATCCCTTTTAATACAGGTGGAATTAGAATGCTCCTCAAGAAAAACACTTGAGATATCTATGCAGCATAATCTCAGCAACAGTTCAACATTAGTATTTTGTTATACTATATATCAGTGGTTCTCCAACACCAGTCTGTAAATAAGTACTGATCTATGACAAAATTTCACTAGTTAATGGCAAACAAAGTATACAAGTCACCAAATGTCTTTTCTTGTAAAGAACCATATCTATTCTGAGATTATACCAGAATATAAGAATATTTTATTCTTTTTCATATTTGTTTTCATAAAATATTCTTTTTCATAAAATAATACTTTTCATAAAATACTTTTTCATGAAATAATATTCTTTTTCATAAAATAAAAGTGCTGACAGATGGTGTTGCTTATTTTTAATGTCCTTATCAAAATAAAAAGCTGACAATTCTATCCCATTCTTGCCAATACTTTGCATGAAATTTCCATATGAAATCTAGTTTCTTTATGTATTATCAAGGCTCAAATAATAATGGTGCTAGTTAAAGAGGCATCTGGATTATCTAAAATATTAGCACTTAGAGGTAAAAGATCCTGGACCATAGTTATAGTCCCCGTTAACTCAAAGAACATGTGACTGTATGTCTCTGTGACTACTGCACACTCCACAGAATTCAACAACACATAAACATTGCATTTAAAGCTCATGAAGGGTAATTTAAAAAGTCATGGGTTTTGAGTAGGTGATCTAACAAAAGTGGCAGGTCTCACAGATCTAGGAAGAATACATTAACAATGCAGTGTTGTAGAAACAGTGCTAGAGTAGAATCAGGCCAAAAATTTAATTTTGGGTTTGCCACTAATTAAGAAGCCTTGGACTATATCACTTACACTTTTTAGATCTCTAGTTCACCATGAAATGAAATGAAATGATGGGATTGGCTGATCACTAATGTTTTGTTCATCCTAAAAAATCTGTTTCAACTCCTACAATGGACAAAAAAAATCCTGATAACTACTACTCATAAAGAATTTGCATAAATCCTATTCTGTGTTTCTTGGGAGAAGGTTCAAAATATTAAAAGTCCCAGTCATCTATCTGTAGGGTGGGTAAAGGAGGTGGGGGGATACTCGCTTATAACTGGACTTCCAGAGAAATTTTTTTTACTAGTCTTACTGGAGAAAGTGAAGACATTACGAGGAAGGAAGAGTTTGACGCCAGCATACTTCTTACCCTCTCCTAGGTCTAAGTTTTACAGTACTGGGGGAAGGAACAAGAAATGAAGAAGGCAAAACTCTCTTTACATGATTAGTCAAAGAACATCAATGGTGAGGAGACAAATCTTGCATGTTCAGATTAAGTGTGGTTCCATTCAACGATGATGAAGTCAGCATGATTGTGGGGCCCAATGCAAAATGAAAAACTGCACTATTAAAGGTACCAAAACACAAAACCTTTTCCTTCCTTCATGGTTACCCCTTTCTTTCTTTCCCTGTAAACTTATCATGGTGCTTTTTATTTTCTATTTAATGTAATGGATCCCTGGGCAAGGGGGTACTCACAGGGCAAATGCAGACCCTCACAGATGCTTAAGGCCCTCACCACACAACTCAGCACAAGCAAGATCCACCAGTTATGGGGTTCTACCTCCTGCAAGCTACTGGACCCACATACTATGCCCTGGCTGGAGCTGGGGAAGTCAATCTTTCTATTCCATGGGACCTTTGCCCCAATCCATGGTGAATGGGTAACCCCTAACTGATGGCAACTGCCAGGCAGGATATACCTCAATATCTGGACTGAGGACTCACTCCCTGCCAAGTCATCTACCTAATGTGCCAACACACCGCTAACCTGAGACAGAGGATGCTGTAGGGAACATGCAATGGACCCAGGCCTTCCCTGTTACATATAGGCCTCCACCCAAGGTAAGGAACAACAGTAGAACACAGACCTTTCCCGACCAATGTGACCACAACAGTGCTGGGACAGAAGTAAAGAGGAAAAGGACAGGCAGGGCCCATGATAATAAAGCATGGAAGAGCCAGCAGTCAAAAACTGGTCCTAAGAGTCAGCAGGAGACAGGAGAAAACTTAGGCACCAAGCCCCTACCTAATGCATGCTCCGTTTTCCCATTAGATTTAATTTACAAAACATAAATTCAAAGAGAAGGAAAGTAAATGGGAACTAGGGTAATCTAGGGAGGGAAACGAAACAACAGAGACTTTGGACACAGAAACAAACTGAGGAACTTGGAGGGAGGGGGGTGGAGGGATGGGAGAGCCTGGTGGTGGGTACTGGGGACACCTAAAGCGTGGAGCACTGGGTGTGGGGAATGGGGAATGAATCTTGGAACACTGGAAAAAAAATTTTTAGTAACAATAAAAAAAAACAGTAAAAAAAATTTAAAAAAGATAAAAATTAATAAAAATTTCAAGAGAGTGAGCAGAGAACATTAAACCTGAAACACAAAAGCCTTTCTGAGTATGGGTCTATGCAACTGCACTGATTAAACACCCAGGAAGTTGGCCTTAGCCCCTGCTGACAATGGTCTTTACATGGGAGGCCACTTAGTTTTCTTGAGAAATGTTCAGCTTCACCTTCATTACCAAGAATCCCTTCAGAGGAGCACAAATATATTCCACTGGTCACCTCAATGAAACATGTTCCCAGCTCCTTCTCTTGAACTAGACATCCCATCACTTGGCCAGTGGCAAGTGACAGGACAATTTCTGTCCTTCCACTAACTTCCATGTTCCTTCATGTGGAGCTACCAAAGTTCTCTCTTCTGCACCTTTCCTGAGCCACACAGTATCAGAACAAGCATAATATACTTCAAGCCTCACTGGTACGTATCGCTCCAAAAACTTTTGTCCTTAAAATCTCTGGACCATATCTGTGCACTGATCTATATGTTCTTGGTGTAATTACCAACTTCAAGAAACATATGCCAAGTTCTTCCACATGAATTTATCACATTTTACTCTATTGGCAACACCAGAGTGGACCTTCAAGTTTCTACAGCATCTCAAGCATGCATCTACAAAACAAGATGGCACTTTCCTCTTCTGTATCCCAGTCTTTATATGATTTTCACATAGACTCCTTCACTTAGCTTATGAAGGAAGATATATTCCCCCTCATAATAGAAAAGCCTCTCTTGCTGAACTCTCACTGCCAAGACATCAGTTGTGATAACTTCCCCCCCCCAATCATTTTTTTTTTTTGATCTGCCCTCAGTTTCTGCAAGTTCACTAACTGCTATCTTCTATTTTCAGTTTTTCTCTTGGTCACAATTCTAAGACAAAGACAAAGAATCCCATCTAATCTGTTACAAAATTAAGTCAGATACTTGATAAAATTGAACATTTAAATAGTAACTTAAATGTTAAAAAATATGTTCATTACTTTAGACATTGATACAGAGTTGATGAAGAAGGTCATATCTTACCCATAAAATTCAAAATGATCCCAGATAAAATTGGGCAGATAAATGCAACCAGACAGGTAAAGCTCACTAAATGGAAATATACTATCTATATCTCTATATACAACCTGATTATTTTCTTTTAAGGTCTTCAACTTTGCTTCCAGTTCAGTACTAACTTGAGTTTGATGCTGAAGTAACTGTTGCATATGTTGGAAAGAAATGATGATATCCTTTAAAAAAGTATAAATATGGTATATCAGTTGGAAGAATTTTAAGATTGTAGGTATGTTTCTAAATTCATTCTTAAACCACATTTTCTAATTTCTTAACTTATCTTTATAGCTTAAATTTTGACACTATAATAAAGACAGTGAAACAAACTAATACCATATTTTATTAACTTAATATATAAAATGATTACATTATATGATTTCTTACAATGTACTATATCCAAGAATTTTCAAACAATGAAGTTTTTTGAAATGGACCATGAATTATGAGACACTGCTGGAAAATGTGAAGAATTTAAAACCTAAACTTTTGTTGGCTTGTCTTAAAAACAGTAAATCACTACTGAAATGTCATATTGTTAATTGCTAGGATGTCACAGGAAGTATTCATAATGAAATGGAGGAAAAACAGAAAAAAAAAACCCAAGAAATTTTCTTTCACAGACCTTTTTTAAATAGAAGAATATGTAAAAACTAAATAGATTCAAACGAGAATAAAACATCCTATAGTGGCTCAGTGGGTTAAAGCCTCTGCCTTCAGCTCAGGTCATGATCTCAGGGTCTTGGAATCGAGGCCAACATCCGGCTCTCTGCTCAGCAGGGAGCCTGCTTCCTGGGCGCGTGGGTGGCTCAGTGGGTTAAGCCCTCTGCCTTCGGCTCAGGTCATGATCTCAGGATCCTGGGATAGAGGCCCGCGTCAGGCTCTCTGCTCGGCATGGAGCCTGCTTCCTCCTCTCCCTCTGCCTGCCTCTCTGCCTACTTGTGATCTCTCTCTGTGTCAAATAAATAAATAAAATCTTTAAAAAAAAAAAGAAAAAATCCTATAAACGCATGCTCTAAGCATACATACATTTCAGTAATTATCTGCTAGGGTACCAATGGTCTAAACTATTGAAGAAAAACTGGATTTATTTTTATTCTTTTTAATTATTCATTAAACATTTCAGTGTAATATTTTCCCAAATTTAATGATATAATTGACAAATAACATTCCGTAAACTCAAGTTGTACAATATGATTTGACAGACATATATAGTGCTAAATGATTACCCTAGTAAAATTAACATCTCTATAACTTCACATAATTATCATTTTTATGTATGTGGTGAGAACATTTATGATCTCTCTTAACTACATTCCAATATATAACACAGTTTTGTTAACTAAAACCATCCTGCTGTATATTAAAATCCCAGAACTTACTCATCTTATACCTGAAGTTTGTACTCTTGGACAAATATCTCCCCATTACTTGGATTTATTTTTTAATGGAGCATAGGGGTTATGTGTAAATGTGTATCCATTCAATAAGCCCTGAGTGCTTACTGTGTGCCAGAAATTGACCTAAACATGATTCCATTTGTTATTTAACTTAATTTGTTTATTTCCCACATTATACCAGGTTTTAAAAATATTTACTGACTCCCAAAATATCTTATGATTGCTTGCCTTTTTTTCTTCTTGAGTATGTGTGATCTCTTCATTAATCTTCTTATTTAATTCCAACTCCTTTAAAAAATTGAGTAATTTTAAAGTTATGAAATAAAATTCAGCAAATTCTACATTTAATTCAGTGCTCAATACATTTAGGAGTTATGACCCCTTCCTACCCCAGAGTACAACATTTGTTTGCTGCTAAAGCAGTGGCTCTTAGTGAAATAAAGGTGGTACGAGACACTCAACACAGGCTGCTATGCAAATTTATAAATAGTTATATTAAAAAATTCAAAATTCTTCATCTCCAAAATGGTTACAGACAAATTTTATTGTCTTAAATTATTGCTGATGATGGCAAAAATTACCTAATAATGAAAAACTCACAATATCCTTTTTACTATGTATATTAATTTTACTAAGAAAGAGCACTTTAATATTATAAACCTGAAATTCTTATTTTACAAAAACAATTATATAAACATGAATACATTTAATTAAATACCATGTTGAGTCTTTCTTCAAGTTCTTGAAACTTTTGTTCTTTAATTGTTAAATGAATGTTTTCTTCTCCCATCTTATGTTGACATGTGACCTTGGACTTTATCAAATCTGATGTAACTTTTTTTAGTTCCTTAACATAAGAAATATAAACAGTAAGTTCAGTATAAACACTTCATCAAAGCAAGGTATTTTCTGACAGTTCTAAGCTCCATTTTAAACCTACCATAATTTACTGTATTTCACATATCAAGATACTACGACTGGTCCATGAAGGTCTATTTCCCCTAGTTCCCTTGCAAGATAATTAGCAAAGGTGGGAATGCTACAGGGATAGACTGCATGTTTTTTTTCCTTAAAAAGAACATTCTAACCAAATGAACTAACCAACTAACCAGGGTGTTTTCATTTATTACTTATTCAACAAAAATCTTCTCAGATTAAAAAAATAAAAGATAATCAATTTCCAAGTTCCTTAGCATCTAATAAGAAAAATTTATGTGATAAATAAATATAATCTAATGTGATGAGTGCTATATTGCATAAATTTATATAAGCATAAAGAAAGAAAAAGATTGGTGATGGCATCAAGAAGGCATAATTAGGAAAAGTGGTTTCTGAATTGAGTCTTTAAAGAGAAATTTGCAAATAGGAAAAAAAGTAGATGTTCCAGACAAAAAGACTGTACGTGCACAAATGTACAGAAACATGAAAGAGTATAGCACTTTTCAGGGAAACAGAATAGGTTATGGCTGGAGTTAACATGTAATGGATGAGGGGGAGGAGTAGAGTATTCATGGTTGTGGTGAGAAATTTGACAGGATTCAAATATTGAAAGGGCTTTGTAGGCCAAACTAAAAAGAGCTTTAATTTTATCCTATAGGCAATAAGGAATTAATAATTGAAGGATTTTGAGTAGGAGAAAGACATAAGATTTGTAATTCAGAAAAATAACTCTAGCATCAATACAGATTATTAGAATTGAGGAAGATACAAAAGTCTTCATTTGTGGAGCTATATGTCCATTGAGCTTAACAGATATTATCCAAACACATTATAATTCTGAAATAGCAACTTCTGAATTGGTGTATAATTTATTATTCTTCTGTTCTGTGGATACTGACTATATTAAATATTCAAGAAACCGATTTTCACATTCTTAACTACATAGTATCAGAACTCCCTTTGAATTTTGGAGGAATTCTACATTATAAGTGTCCACTGTCCACAAGAGGAGCTAGAAATGCCAGATAGTAGCTTTATAAGCAAGAAGCCAGATTCTGCTAATCAGATGCACCTGTCCTGGATAGTGGATCAGGAAGCAATATCATAAAGAACAAGAACTGCTGCAAATCCAGTTGTAGGCTTTAGGGGCAATGCTAGTAACATCACCTCTCCATGGACAACACTGATACAACTGTAGCAGGAACAGCACCCACAATAATCAACAGTGATAGTCGTGGGTGCTGCTCCTGCTACAGTGTACAGCTCCTGCTACAACCTACAATGTATAATACTCAGTGTGGAAGTTGGTTTTATGGTGTGGTCTTGGCTACTGCATGGCTTCCCTTGTTTCTGATCACTTTCTAAGTCGAGATGACCAACATCCAAATTCCTTTGCTGACAAAAATCATCTTACAGTTAAGAATCCTGACTAATATACTTTAGTCTTTAAAAGACTATATGTAAGAACTGAATAAATAATAATAACAAACAACTCTTTTGTAGGAAAAAAGTTAATTCTTTAGGGTGGTGAGATTATAAGAAATTGTTATTTTCTTTATTATAATGATTAGTATTTCCTTTTTTTCTAAAGTAAACATGTATTTGTTAAAGTATCAGTGTAGAGGATATACATTTATGGTGTAATATATAACAGTATATAAAGTTATGGAAATAGGGGCAGTCCCTTAGAGTTATCAGTTAGAAGAAAGAAGATGGCAAATGACTGAGTCTTGAAGAACTCCAACACTCATGGATTACAATAAAAGCTAATACGGAAAGCTAAGAAGTACAGTCAGCTGAGGTAGGTGGAAAACCAAGAGAGTAATATTCAGGAAGCAGAAAAAGATGCAGAAAACAGGGCTGCCAATATGTCCAGAGTTGTGTTATAGCTTCAAATGCCACATAAAAACTTACCCAATTATAACTCAATACCTAGTTCAAAATCCAGGAGAAAGGATTAATGGTTTTAGTTCACATGTCCCTTTCAGATATGTGCATTGCATAACTGACTGCTAAAGTAACCACGGGTGAGTCAAGAAATAGGACTTGACTCTTAGAAAAGCAGGCAAACAATTATTTGCTCGTACAAAGAGAACAATCAGCATGTACTGAATAATGAAAGAAATCCAAACAAAGGAGGTATGCCTTGAAGAGTGAGTAGTATACCAGATATCCTCCTCTTATCTATCCTGACTCACTCTCCACCCTTCAGACTTGCTCTGTCCCTTGTGTGCTTATATCTTATATTTTTCTTGCCCTCTGGCTCCTGGTTGGGTTCAATCTCTGGAAGGCACCAGCAAATCAGTATGCTGTAAAGACAGAGGTAATGAGGTATTTCTGTTTCCTCCCTACATGGCCACAAAATGACAATAGCCCTCTACCTTTATCAAAGGTCAGAGCTTCTGAATTTCACTTTCTATTACAGCTGTACTTACAGCTCTCTCCAGGTTCCCAGTATCTGCTTCCTTCCCTTGCCCCCTAAGGTTTACATGGTGTAACATTCCCCTACCACTTCTATCCTGTGGTGCTTCAGTACTTCTCCTGGTTTCCCTGAAATCTGCCCATAACTTTGTAAACAGCTTCTTCATCAAAGTTTTCTTTTACCCATTCCTGTGTGCCATCTGTTTCCTGACTCAATCCTCTTTAATACAAGTAAACTGAAAGAAGGGATTTTAAGTGTGGGGAGGGGATATGGAGGATAGCAAAGGCAAAAAGGAAGGAATAATGAAGAATTATGATGACTTCAACAAAGACTTTGCATTAACTAGAACAGAAGATGCTTAAGAACCAGTAGGAAATCATGTTGAAGATACAGAGTGGGGCCAGACCATGGAAGATGTGAAAAGTCAATTAAAGAAGTATGTGACTAAATCAATATGTTGTACACCTACATTCACACAATGTTATATGTCAATTATAGCTTAATAAGCTGGAAAAAATTTGGGACTTGCTTTGGTGGGCAAAAGAAATATTCAATCTACCTTTCCTTCTATATGTACTAAGTATCTAGTATGTCAGGCACACAGAAGCAATGCATTGAACTAGTAACATAAAGTTAGTTTAGCAACAAGAATGAATAAAAACCAAAGGTGCCTGGGTGGTTCAGTCAGTTATGATCAGGTCATGATCCCAGGATTGAGCCCCACATAAGGCTCCCTGCTCAACAGGGAGCCTGCTTCTCCCTCTTCTTCTCCTTCTCCCTCTGCTCATGCTCACGTGCGCTCTCACTTGCTCACTTTCTCTCTCAAATAAATAAACAAACATTTTTTTAAAAAAAAAGAATAAATTAAAAACAGATAAAAGAACACTGGCTAAGGGGATATTTTATTAATCCAGGCACGAGATGATAAATGTCCATACTATTAAGAAATGAAGAATGGAGAGAGTCAAGATGGCGGAAGGCCAGGTGACCACATTTTGGGGAGTTCCCTGAAGAGAGCTGAATTCCAGCAAAAAAAAAAAAGCACTACAAGACCACCGTGAACACCCATGAAATCAGCCTGAAATGTGATATTTCCCACTTCTGGACCGCCACGAGAGACAAGGAACATAGGCAAAAAGGTAGAAACAAATTGGAGGGTCTGGAGGCTTGCCCCCAGAGACAGGGGAGTGGGGGAGGAAGCCCGCAGAGCTGAACCATTGAAAACAAATACCCCAAAACGAAAGTGCTCTGTGAGTGAGGAATAACAGTAGATTACGGCCTGAATCAGGGCTAGACAGAAACGGGAACACAGCGGAGCCCGGAGCAAGGCAAGGAGACTTTTTAAAAATTTTTTCCCGCCGCCCGGTGCCCCCGCGCACCGCCGCTGGAGCCGCCGCAGCTGCCTCGAAAGCAGCGGGAGTGGATTCTATTTTTACGCCGCTGCCCTTCTCTCCCGTTTGTCTCCACACCGTAGGCCGCGCAGACCCCCCCCAGGGAAGGCATTTTTACAGACTTGCGTGGGACCGGAGAGGCCGTGGGTCCCAGGGTGCAGACAAAGTCGCGCGATCCAAGAGGAGTTGTGGCTTTGAGGTGCGGGAGTGAACGACAAGCAGGGGTGGGGGCAGAAATCAATACAACGTCTGCACCAGCCCAGCTGTGACAGACTGCCAACCGGGAGGCTGTGTAGAGGCTCTCTCTGGGAGGGAGGTCTGGGCGCAGACATCTTGCTCTGACCTGACTTCCGCAACACCTGAAAAAAGACGTAAAAGAACAACGCTCCACTACCAGAGAATTGTAACCTGATAACCTGGTTACCATTGAGACAGGCCTCTAGCAAGGGGGCTGAGAGACTCAGCCTAGGTAGAAGGACTGAAAGGGAACGGCACGCCCCGCCTCCAGAAAGCAAGCCAGAAGCTCAGGAGGACAACACTCCAATGCAAAACCCCAAATTGGGGGGAAAGGCAATTTATTAAACTCCTGGCACTGACTACAAGTACCAAAAGCCCTATAACTCATTGATACAGTTTTCCACCTCATTTACTTTTTTAAACTTTTTTCCATTTTTACTTTTAAAGCTTCCACTTTAAGCTTAAAAATACATTCTCACAGTTTTTCTTCTTTCAATTTTTAGCCCCCTTCATATCACAACGTGACACCCAATACAACACCCCATAACATTTCTTATTTTTTTATTCTTTTTTATTTTTTATTTTTTTTATTTTTTTCTCTTTTTTACCCTAAAATTTTTTCAAACACACCCCTGTATTTTCTGCTTTTGTTGTTGCCTCTTGTTTCCCTGTTCGCGCTCTCTGTTTTTTCCCTTTCTTCTCTCCTCTTTCCTTTATTCTATCTTTTAGGTGTACATGTAGATACAAGCTTCAAGTCAATCCCACATCCCTATTCAATACTACCCCTATATACAACCAGTTCTAATCCCCCTATATCTTTTGAAAGTGGGCGCCTCCAACAATAACAACAAGACAGACTCGGGAGCGTCTGAAACGCATTCCTTGCCCACAAGGAGTGTCTGCCCTCACCTTCCCACTCTAGTTTGTCAGTGTGTCTGTGTAATTGTCT